>JAYXIM010018043.1:0-181443 GCA_037575425.1 Anastrepha fraterculus | reverse complement strand
GTATTATTAATATTTTTATGTTCCTAAGTGACAAATTACCTAATCGTATAATTTTCAAGTAAATACAGGGTCTTTCATAAGGTAGTAGCCCGGTGTGACAGGTTCAAGAAATCGAATTTTTTTTTTATATTTTTCGGAAGAAAAACATCGTAAAAATATACTATAAAAATATCAGACAGAAATTTTAATTATTTTTAAAGTTATAGCTGAAATAAGAGAGCGAGCCGTAGTGTGTAAGAAAGCGTGTGACACACCAGCAGCAGCTGTTGTCGAAACTTTAAACGCGTTTTTCTCAAAACCATGTTTTTGAAATTTCGAGGAATCACTGACTCAAAACTAGTCAACCGATTTGGCTAAAAATTTAACCCGTTATTCTAGACACACATATCTAGATCCTAGACTTTTAAAACATTTAATTTTTTAATTATAAGCTATTTAATTTAAACAATTTATGAAGAAAAAATAATTAGATTTTGAGAACTTTTTTCACAAGCCTGCCATTTTGTTTTTGTTTTTTTATTTTTATGTATATTTTAGGTTCGTGACCTAAAATAAAGTCTACAGAATAATAATATCTTTGAATTTTTTATTTCAGATGACTTTGGAAGGCTGTGTGTTTCCCCGAACCAACTCATCTTTTTTTTAAGAACTCCACTTTGACGTCAAAAATTTTAAACAAATTATTAAAAAAATTAACTTCAAACATTTTTTTATATACTTCAAAATACCAATAAAAACATGTAAAAATTTTAAATCGATCGCATTTTATTTTCTTTTTAAAACAGATTCTTGAAAAAACGTCGAAATTTCGGTCGTTACAACGGAATAGTACCATAAGTGACGCCTAGATGTCAGAAGTGAGTAATTCTTAGACGGTACCTTTTTTGTCATCTTTTCATTAATTTTTTTAAGAATACTGATGTACAATTTTATGCGATAGAACAACGCGTTAAAATTAGGGAAATTTATTATGAAAATGGTAAAGATCGACCCTATCACAAAACATAGCAACATATCGCAAAATTCGTAATTATTTTGGTATCGCCTGTTTGGTGGATTTTACCTGTAGACGAAATCATGGTGGGCATTTAAATTATGCAATTTCTCACATACATATAATTGTTAAGTGCCGTGTTTTGAATAGAATTAGTGAAATCTGAAAGAATATACATTTCTACATGTTGAATTTTAAGGCAACATCTAGGCGCATCTTTTGAAAGATCATTTATCAATTATTCCTCGTTTATTGTGTACTATTCAAGAGGGACTAGTTTACATTTTCTTTTCTATATATATTTTTTTATTTTATTTATTAATTTTTTTTAATTTTTAATTTTTTCTTTTGCTTCATTGATTAATTAATTTTCATTTTACTAAAATTTAAATTCGCCACAAAAAGCCTCATGCTTTTGAAGTCAGCTTTATGAGGATGGATCTATAAAGCTCTGAAAATATAAGAGACTGCATATTGCTTCTCAAGAAGCATCTTGATATTCTGACTACTCAGTCAACTAGTTTTATCATTGATCATTTCAAACAGACGCTTAGGAACATTTTCGGGACGAGAGATAGTGAATTTCATATGCTAATTGAAATTTATTTTGTTCGATAAAAATATCATCAAAGGTGGTGGTTATTTCAGATTTGAGAGTTTGTTGACATTTTCTCCAATATTTCGGCATATTTAGCGCTCAATTTCAGTAATTTGTGAGCGAATATTACATTTAAAATCATTAATTCTTTACCGTTTACTCATATAAGCTTTACTTTGAGATAACCCCACAGAAAATAGCCAAAAAGCGTTAAATCAGACGATCTCGGTGGCTAAAGGGCCTCAGAATGCAATGAAATTATTCTTCCCGAGATAAATGGACGGTTTCGTTGGACGTGTGGAATATTGCGACGTCTTTTTAAAATTACATAACATCAAAAGTTACGTATCATCAGAAATAAGCGAAAAATACGCCATTAACACATCTCGATTAATTGTTCGCAATAAGAGCATTCCCTGTTGCTTTTTAACCTTCTTCCATGCATTCCCTTACAGAAGTGATATTTTCAATTGCAGAACCGATAGCAACATCTACTGGTATTTTTATGTCTTTGACTGAGCCAATCGACTCAAAATTTTTGATTAACTTTTCACAGATCCACAATTTTTGCAGTGAATTTATATTATTCTCAAGAGAAATTGAACTCAGTTTAGTTAATCTAAAATTATTTTTTCACATACATCTGTGAAAAGTGGCAACATAGCACTGTGACATCCGTACAAACAAAGCATTGCTAAAAAAGAAGCTCAACTTTCAAAGATGGAGAAAAATGCCATAGTATTCACTATCTATTGAGCCCATCCACTCATGGCTGACTCAACTTCCAGCTGTACTAGCAAAAGTGATGTCGAACTGATGTTAACTGAGATTATGACACCTGAAATAAACTACATAGAATGTTATTGGAAGATTGACGAAGAATAGAGCAAACGTTGAATAAATTGTATCGAGCTTAAAGGAGACTGCAGATGTTGAAAAAAGGCCTTTTACCGAAAACAGCGTGACTATTTTTAATTATTAGGTATTTATTTATCAAATATCGTAGCTCAAACTAAATTTTCTGAGTAAAGGGTGTGTATTAGGGGCATAAAAATGTCTTAACTCACACCTACTCCTGCTGTGAGCTTGATCACAAAAGCAGACTTTGAACTCAAATAGACAAATATCTAAGAAAGAAATAAACTCATACCAAAAACATTTTTTTATGTATGACATTTTTTTAGCAACAACAAAAATAGTGAATTAACCCTACAGTAGTCGCGCCCCTGAAACTGACGTAATTGGTCGCGCGGTCTACATATGTAATCCATTTTAAAATTAAAAAAACAAAAGATAAATATTTAATTCTTCCATTGCTTTTGTTTTAAATATTCTTGTTATTGTCTAATTTATTATTATTAATCAAAAATAACATAAATAAACTTTCTGTTCTTACATAAAATAAATAAAAACCAAAACTTCATTTTTTAACAAAAAATTAAGATACTTCACAAAAGTATAAAATATATATAAAATAACCAGAAGATAATTGAGATGTTTTAATTGTTTTCGAAACATGACAAACATACAGTCTTGGAATGATCAGGACAAATGCGTTTATTGCAAGCGTTACACACTTTACGGGTGCTTTTATTACGGGCCCTTCCACAATCGTAGCAACGACCGATGTAGTTATTGTGCGTTGGACCTTGATGAGTTACAACTTGTGGAAGATCCAGGAAGTCTTTTATTTTAAATGTCAGTGTTCTAGGTAGCGTGGTAAGTGTTAATCTTTGGTGATCTCCGGTGTCAGAATCAATCGCTGTATCGTTGTGCATTGTAGACATCTATTACCACCTCTAGCTAAATTCCCGGGGAACTTCTCTTTTATCTGTTCGAACGGTAGCAACCATTGTAAAATCATTTATCCAATCCATTATCAAATAATTGCTTTGCAATTTTCAGAGAGGAAAACCAATTGTCCATAGTAATATTGATATGTCTATTCAAAATTGGTTGCACCATTCTCATCACGATATCAAATCTCTCGTTGCTGAACCGAAATGGACTTTCGGGTTGTTGGCCGGCGTAAATTTCTAAGTTATAGGTGTATGGGTAATGAACATCTACAAGTGCAAAAACTGTCAGTCCATACTTAGCAGGTTTATTTGGAATATGCTGCCGAAAAGAACAACGCCCTCTGAAGGACAAGAGTTTTTCGTCCAAAGTCATTTCAGCAGAGTAGCATACATATGTAAATATTATCAGAAAAGTTCCACGAAATTTTAAAATGAAAAAGTATACCAAAAGTCCACTTTTCTTTACAAAATATAACTAGCTATTAGCGTAAAACCTAATTCAAAATACTTACGTAATCGGTCGCGCGGCATACATACGTAGACCACGAATTTCACGAACCTCTAGCGACACAACTGCACGCGACAATTAACAGCGGAACACTTAGAGTGACTCTCTATTTGTTAGTTACAAGTAGCAAAAATCTCCGATGAAATCAATGCACGATTTTCAAGAAATTTTAAATTTAACAATGGTGGATTACATATGTAGACCGCGCGACTACTGTAGGGTTAAGCAAATTTTGAGACATAAAAAACTTTTGTACAGAAATTTGGGTAGAAGACCTAATTGTATCAATACGCAAAAAGAAACAATCGTCTCTCAGCTCGAGCCGAGTAATCTTCTGATGCCATGATTTTTATGTAAGTGAAGTGCAATGCTTTGTGCTGATTTTTGCCATTCACAATATTCCACTTGGAGGTAGCAAAGTGGTGCACAATTGACGAAATCGTACTAATCTGACTAAGAGATTCGTTTCATCAGCACAATTTTTTCCTGCAGGGTAGTGCCTATGGTAGAGCGTAGATACAAACAATAGTTTCAGTCTCTTAGTATATGTGAGTGTAGTGTGAGTGAAGTAATGTTAGCAAATTTTGAGTTGAAATCATTTTCATGGCCATCTATGTTTTTTAAAGGCCAAGTCGCTATAAATTCTACATAAGTACATATATACATATCTACTCTACATATAGCGCTGTGAACGATTTGGGGAGTGTATTTAGAGGGTGTGAGCTTTAGTTATTCTGGGCAATGAATTATGATCATCTATGGCATGCTTTTCTAACACCTCTGGGAAGCTGCGTATTTATGCCTCATGTTGCTTGCTTAGCCTCTAAAATATTTCGCACCCCTTTTTATTATGAAATCATGAAAACTACTTCGCTTCGAACTCTGAAATTTTCGCTAGCAGCTGAAAATTAATTTTTGCCAACTCGCCGCTTATTATTACTGAAACGAGTGGTGTCGAAATTAATGAGAAAAGGGATTAACATTTTTAATCAGCAACGCGCGGACAGACTACAGACTTTTCCGTCAACGTGTTGACGTGCTGCTGGCTGCTGGACAAATTGGACGCCTTTTGACACCTTTGACGCTTGGCTGTCAAAATGCTATTTACAACTAAATTAAAATAACAAACTTGTATAAATTTGAGCGAATGCTCAAGAGAGTTAATTACAAAGGCATTAAGAATTTAATGAATAATAAAGTAGTATTAAATACATATTGTGAAAGGTAGTTCAATTATGCAGGGTTGCAATTTTAGATGCTCACTTAAAGCAGAAGAAAATTGTATGGCACACACATCCGCACACAAGCAACTAATAAACTAAGCGCTCCCTTGTGGCATTCGTTGGGTGGTGGTGCACTGTACTCGCACTTCTCCAGTTGTACCAACTTCATTTTACACATAATTCATCGTCATTACTTGTAAACGCATTTTTTTACGCCCACTATCTGTAGAAACTCACTTTGCTGCTTGTTGTTATTTATTATATTTTTGTTATTCACCATTTCTGTCAAAGGAAGTTGTGATCGCAACAGCGAAATTGTTTCATATGTTGCCAGTCAGCTTGGAGTGGCAGTGGACCAGCGGTGCGACGGAGAATAAAAGATGAAAGTACAACTGTAGACGACAGTTGGTCATAAAATTCGCATTGCGTTCCCCGCCACTCTCCGTTGCTAGCTGTGGTGAAGGTAGGGTGCATAGAATATGGAGTGCCAGCTGTATAGGAGTGGAAAAGTAAGTAAGTAAAAAAAAACATTTGAAGTAAAAAGGGAGTTACTCTCTCAGCGCGAGTCCACTAAATGATTGAGTACCAACTACTGTTTTTGACAGCTGAATAAATAGAGTAATATTTTTTCTAAAGCGAAAAAAAAAAACAAAAAAGTAATAATCACATAAATAACAAAATGCACCGGCGCAAGTGAAGTTGATAATGAAATTGTAACAATTTTTTTTTTTATATTTCACTATGGAAACAAATACATTTTGTAAAGGGAATCTTTTTTTTTCGTTTATTTGTGTATATCTGAAACAGGGCTGTGGATATTGAAGTTAAGGTGATAAAAGGTTGGTGGTTAATATTGTTCCAAAGTTTGGTTCAGACTTTACTAATACCTATATCTTGAAAGTATAAAGCAGTTCCCTCGGTCGACGCAAGTTGTAATATGCAGTCTTTATAGGGTTAGAACTACTGTACAAAAATGCCAGACCAAAATTGCATTCATACATTTTTTTTTATTTTTAAAGTTTTTTTTTTATTTTTCATAGAAATATTCAAGGGTGTGTTCTAATATAACAAAAGAAAAATTGAAATTCGGGCCTAGACAACCTCGTTCGAAATTACCCTAATTCAGGGGGGTTTCTCCCGATACCAAGGCTATTGATTACCTTGGAATAAGGCCAAAGGGATATATAGCTAGGATTGACCTCGCAGAGACAAACGGGCAATGAGTTCTGATCCCGCAACCTCAAAAACATATGTATACCTCAACTTTTTTTTAAATATTTTCGTTGAATATTCTGTGTTTGACCTTGACATCACCTTCAATCAGACGCTGTAAGAGCAAAGTGACAACGAATTCGGACTGAGCAATCACAAAAGCATACACACAATTTTTGTTTAATTTTTCCGGTGAATATTTTGTGTTTGACCTTGAACTGACCTTCAATTTGGCGCCTCAAGAGCAAAGTGACAACGAACCCGGACTCAGCAATCCCAAAAGCATACGCATCAATTTTTTTTTAATTTTTCCGGTGGATATTCTGCATTTGACCTACAACTGACCTTCAAGTTGACCATAAAAGGACAAACCAATAACAAATTTGGACTCAGAAACCCCAAAAACGTATGTACCAATTTTTAGGAATTTTCCGGTGATTATTCTGCGTTTGACCTTCAACTGACCTTCAATTTGACCCCGTAAGAACAAATGACTCTTGAATTCGGGCTCAGCAACCCCAAAAACGTATTACTGTAATTTTTTGAAACTTTTTCGGTGGATATTCTGTGTTTGACTTTCAACTGACCTTCAATTTGACGCCACAAGAGCAAAGTAACAACGAAGTCGGACTCAGCAATCCCAAACGCATACACATCATATTTTTTTTAATTTTTTCGGTGGATATTCTATGTTTGAACTTCAACTGACCTTCAAGTTGACCACGAAAGGACAAACTAATAACGAATTTGGACTCAGAAACCCCAAAACATATGTACCAATTTATTAAAATTTTTCCGGCGAATATTCTGTGTTTGACCTTTAACTCACCTTCAATTTGACCCCACAAGGACAAATGGTTAATGAATTCGGACTCAGAAACCCCAAAAACGTATGTACCAATTTTTTTAATTTGTTCCGGTGAATATTCTAGGTTTGTCCTTGAAAAAATTTAGTTTTTAAGTTTTAGGGTATCATAGTTAGGTCATGATTTCACCACTTAAGGGGGGTTGAAAATTTGTGTACTTGCCGGGATATATAATATTACCGTTGATTAGAACTACAATAAAAAATGACAAACCGTAAAGTTTTTCTGAAGGTACTCCCATTTAAGGGTGTGTTTTCATATAATAAAAAAAAATTGAAATTGTATGAACAAAATGTGTCGAAAAATCATTACTATGCGGGGGCCACCAATAAGTCAATATACTTAGATGGATTACTATGAAAAGGCTCTTCGGGAGCACTCAAAGACACATACGAATGCAAATTTGCCACTACTTATCGCCAAACCATAAATATCTTTGTGACGAATCTAAACTTTTTAAAGGAATGATACCAACTAGACCTGCCTGATTCTCGAAGAAGTAACCACCAGAAATCTGATTCCTATTCTTCAAAGTGCTAGATAATCCATATCTTTATCAGTTTTAGAATTGGAGCCCACTTTACGATGTGAAGGAAGCTTTTTTCACAAATCGGGCGACGGACCAAATGCGTTTGTGTGTAACCAGCATTCAATTGACCCCAGGTTCACTGCTCAGTATTGACAGAAAACGTTAAGATAGATAAAATTATTCTAATAATTGTTGAGGAACTGTACAGGAAATTATAAAAAACCAAGACCAAAAGTTGGGAGAATAAGCTTCGCCCAACACATAGTGAAACGTGTATGTAAGTTTATTCCTCATAAAAAATGCAACCTTGATTTGTATTTTTCAATAAATCTCACAGATGTCCGTATGAAGTTTCCGCTTTGGCATCAACTGGTGAAAAGAACTTGTTTGGTCCCACCCATACACCTATACCCTTGATTGATTCTATAACTACTTAAAAAGTCGTCTGATTTTGTTTGATGTAATTGGAATAAACCTGCTGGGTTTTTTTTTGAATCATCTGGTTTGCGTCATTTACTAGAAATACAGTCGTATGTCTCTCTTAAGTCCTATGAGAAGGAGACAGTGATTTTTTTCTGCTTCAGACACTTCAAGAGATGCTCTTGAGCCTCTTCCAACCTCTCTGTTACAGTTACTTCGTATTTAATCTGGGTGGTATATTAATGCCATCAATAACTAAACCACTCACAGAAAAGTTGGAATTTGTGAGTTGGCAGAGAACAAAACAGTCATTATCATTATGAAATCATCAGCGCAACATTTCAAAAGTCTACCTAGAAAATATGGTAGACGTAAGCCTGTGTGTATGCAGACGTTTAAAGAGGCGGAAATGTAACGCCCCTATTTTGTCATGGCATGCAAAAGCCGCAATCCAACAACAATATCAAAAATATGAAAAAAGTTAACTGAATTACATTTATGCGTATGGAAAAAAAAAGCGGACAATGAGCGCTTGATGAGCGATGACCAAGTACTTTCTGTGAAAAATGATATTTAAATAAGGGCAAAGCTAAAAAGTACAGCAAATGGTGCGCTCTGAAGGGTTGGTAATTGTCTGCCCATTTATTGAGTGCGTAAATGGTGGTGAGGTTCAAATGCAACAGCAGCGGCAGCAGCGGCAGCAGCAGCAGCAACAACATTGGCAACGGCTGTTGAGCAGTTGACGTTTAATTGACAGCAAAGTGTGTGGCTACTGATTTGTCGAATGACGGAGATACATATACGAGTATACAACATGCTTACATATCCATATGCATAGTACAGTTATTGCACGCAGCGTCATATGTGTGAATGCAAGGACGACAAGTGTTGCATGTGACAATTAGCATTTCTGCGCTAACGGAAGGGTTGAAATCAGTGTAGAGACTGGTTTTTTAATAATTCTACAACAGATTTATTAAGAGCATGGGAAGCCGAATGTAATTCTTTCACACCCCCACATCGCATGTGTGAATTCAATTCCTTTGCTCGCCTTAGAATTTAGAGCGGCCATAACGCACAAATGCTGATGACAGCTGTCAAATGCATGTAGAAGCCGATTGCTTTATCTATCTATGTATGAGTGAGGTTGAAAACTGTAAAAAAGTTGTATAACTAAATTGCCCTCAGTTTGCCAAGTGTTATTACGGCTTTCCCAAAAGTGCGCCTTATTTCGTCTTACATCAGAAAGCGTTCAACGAATCAATTATTTGTTGAAAGTTAATAGTTGAAAATTCAAATATTTGTAAATGCATTAATCTGAAGAGTATTTAATCTTTTTGAAAATTATAAAAGTGCTAAAAAGAACTGAAAATATATCACTCTCAAAACTCTATAAGAATATTTTCAACTTTGAATAAATTCCAAAATTATTGAATTTTTTTTAAATTGTTTCAGTTTACTTCTTATTATATTCAAGCCTGCAAATTAACCAATTTTTAGAAAAATCGCGACAATGTTTAAAATACATGGATCAGTTGACATGATATAGCTCAATATATCAAACGCTTTCTGAAATAAATTTGACGATTCTTAAATCGATGCTCTTTGAAGCTAAATTAAGAGAATTCACTTAAAAAATTTACTGAATAAAATTACTCGTTCTCTAGAGAGCTTAACTGTATTGCTATTAGGGACGTCAATGCCGGTATTTTGGTGTTTTTTATGTCTAAAGAATTCCAGGATTAGTTGATATAAATCCAGGAATAACTTATTAATATTTTTTTGCGAAATTGAAAAAAAGGGTTTTGGAGTACATTATTATTAAAGGTCTCAAAGATCAGGCGAGGTACCTCGGAGTAATACTAGACAGTAAGTTGCTGTGGAAGCACAATGTTGAAGAAAGGGTGAAAAAGGCCAGTAATGCGCTGTACGCATGTAAAAGAATGCTGGGCGTTACTTGTGGTCTATCACCCTCTCTGATGCATTGCTGCTACACGGCAGTAGTTAGACCGATATTGCTGTATGGGGCCTTAGTATGATGGACCGCGACAATAAAACTGACACACTTAATGCCCCTGGAAAGGATTCAGCGACACGCTGCTCTGTGCATAACAGGAGCGATGAAAACCACTACAACGGCGGCGTTGGAAATGATACTCAGCATGCCACCTATTGACTTTGTGGCGGAAAACCTGGCAGCGAAATCCGCGAGGAGGCTAGTGGCTGCTGGGGTATTCACCTGCAGAACCTTCGGACACAGCTCAATAGGAAAGTGGAGCTCAGGATGCACGGACTACATGAATCCGTACTTTAATTGGGAGAGAAGGTTTCGCACTACAATTGAAGAGGAGGGTGGCACAAAGGAGTTTTCACATCTATACAGACGGCTCTTAAACTTTAGACGGAGTGGAAGCGGGCATTTACTGCTCAAAACTAGGGATAAGGCAGCCTATCAAGCTGCCAGACCACAACAGTATTTTCCAAGCGGAAGTTTTTACTGTGGGGAAAGCCGCGGAACTAGCCTACACTAGAACAAGAAAGAACTCAACAATTAATATATACATACGTGGACAGTCAAGCAGCAATAAAAGCAATAAGCTCATATTGTATGAAGTCCAAAAATGTTTGACGGAGCAGGGAGACCATAGAAAGACTAGCCGCAAACAGTAGGCTGCATATCTAGTGGGGACCTGGTCACAAAGGCATTATGGGGAACGAAATAGTAGATGAGATAGCAAAAAGTGCTGTTAGACTACGTTTAGAGCAAGAGAACGACATACCAAAACCGCTATATACAATATACAATGAAATGGACGACTACATAAAAAGGCGAGTGGAAGCTGGGTGGACTAATCTGACCACATGCAAAACTGCAAAAGTTAAGTGTAGAACTAACGACAAAAAACTTTCTCAATTCGTACTTGCGCTCTCGCGAAAGGACTGCAGAACTATCATAGGTATGCTAACAGGACATAATCTATTGGCTGCACATGCGTACAAGATACCGATTGCTAACACGGACAAGTGCAGGAAATGCAGAGAGGATGTTGAGGAAACTTTAGAACACCTTCTGCTGAATATGCAGATTTTTGAACTCAGGGTAATGGATTGACTTGATTAACCTGTGGATGTTCTATGTTAAAGAAAACCTCAGAATACTATGCGTACAAGACAACCACAAATACTTTTTTTTCTCAGAAGCCATGCCTTCTAAATCTCATAGAGCAATAAACTTTCAAACTTGATTTTACAACATTTTCATTTTTAAAATTCTAGGATTTACAGGTACATTTAAAGCTCATATTAGCCTCTCCAATTAAAATGCTTTGGCTATCTGAATTTATGTAGCAGGAACTAGGGGTTAGTAAAGAAGTTTATTAACGAAGAGAGAAAAGTGAGAGTGTGTAGAGTTTGGTTTGGACTGGGTGAGCAAGCGGGAAGTAGGTAGGCAGGTAGGTAGGTAGGTGGCTGTCGCAATGACACACTTAGACTTTTCATAGGTTCGTAGTGATACCACTGGAACTTATCCTTACCCTATGGGCTCCTTTTCAAACCTTCCGGTGGCTTTAATAAACGAGCATCGTTAGTTTTAGATGATATGTCCGCTACATCAATTAAAAATGCCATGTCAAGAGTGCGAAGCCTCCTTGTCGCTAAGCTTTCACACTTACCTAAAAGGTGTCTGACTGTTTTTTCTTCTTCTGTATTAAGACAGCTTTTACAGAAATCGATGTACGGAGGTCCTAACATTCTAGCGTGGCTGCCTATTAAACAATGACCAGTTAATATCTCTATCATGTTTCTTATAGCTTCTGTTTCTTATAACTTCTTTTTGATCAACCGCATTTCCATTTTGGCCATGTCTGTCTGCTTAGCTCGCATGTTGAGAGGTTTTGCCAACTTGAGATGTTTCCCTATCTATGGGTATCAGCGTCTTATCCATTTGGAGGTGGAGCGTTGTACCGATTCGAGCAGGTTCATCTGCCCTGCAGTTCCTTGCTATATTCTTGTGACCTGGCACCCAAATAAGGTGTACTTTGACGTATTTTGATACGTAATTTAGAAGTTTAAAACATTCTAAGACTGTTTTTGACGAGTGTGTTTTAGATTCAAGCCCTTTTATTGCTGCTTGACTGTCCGAGTATATGAAGACTCCATTTGTGGATAATACTCTCGTTTTTATTACCGTATGCCCCTCTTTTATAGCAGGACGTAAAGGTCATTACAAGTTATGCCGATTAGTTTTGCCATGGGTCGGTTACAAATGAATACAAAAAGGCAATATTCAAGTAATTTATTTGAATTTCTCGTTGTGCGCAACTCATTTGCTGACGTAACAGGGGATGTGACAGCCGTTTTTTTACACAAAACAACTGAGATTGTGTTGATGATTTAAGAAGAAATCAACGGAGTCATTCATTGCCTATGCTACTTCTATACCGTCTGATCAACGACTGATTAGAAGAGCGTAATAATACATCTAAAATGAGCCGGCATATTTCCATGATGAAAAGAATTCAGAAGGTGGGGCCAGTATTAGACCGTTGACCGATTCTCAGTGATTTTGAAAGAATTAGCTGAATGGCTAACGTAAGAGAAGTCTTACCAGCGGTTTGTTTACGAATATCCTGAGATTGTGCTGGTGATATACGAAAAAAAATCAACACACTTTATATGTCTAAACAATTGAATTGAGCGGGCAGAATTCTGTTGTCGAGTCCGCAGTGTAGTGAAGTTATTCATTCAATTTCGCTTTTCACCATAGCTGAAGGCCAAACCTGGTAATCTATCATCCTATACACAGTTTTGCTGCTGAATCCCCAATGACAAGGCAGCCGGAGTTATTCTTACAATTTTGCTCTGGATGGCCAATCTTTGTAATCTATTACCCTTGCTTAACCACTACTTTTCAGGTAGAGGAGCGTGCCTATAATTTGCAAGCGCACACCATTCCATAAGCAGGTTGAAAATTGATGAAAATAAACCCGTGCGAATCAAATAATTGTATCATACCTCAGCTCGCTTATACGGACTGAGATATTAGGCTTTTCTATTCGCCCCTTCTCTGCTCGGCCCACTTGACGAAAAATTTGCATGTGAAACCAACAAGAAAGTTATCGACCAAGATTAACCATTAGCGAGTATGGCTATACCTCATAAAACTGGTATAAATCAGTAGCGCTACCAGTACTGCCAAGACATGTTTATTTATACCAGTTGCATCATCTATTTCCCACCTGCTAACGCTTGGCGAAATGAAGAGGCCTAGTAAAACTATAGAAACGTCGACCAAGGTCGCACAGGTGCTTATTATATCATATAAAACAATTCGTGAAGATCTGCTTGGGGTAGCGCGTTTCGTCATTTTGAAAGATCCTCAACGACAGAGAGTTGAAAACAATTTAGAGACTAAGCATTGAAATACATTTTTTGTGAATTGAAACGCCCAACATTTAACCGATCGCTCACAAAACTTAATTTGTTTAATCCACTTACATAAGGGAGCTCACAATCTGCTCCCAAAAGTTCTACCAGCTGAAATCATAAACCACACGACGGCATGTGACCACTCGCTAGACGTAGGAAGACAAACAATAGAATGAAATTAATTCGACATTTACGAAATTAAAGCAAATGAAATTACGAAAATTTCAAACGCCTCAGGTAAAGCAAACAATGCTGTTGCATGAGAAACGCGCCAGCAAAGCAACAGCAGACAAGAAAAGTGTGGCCAGCACTTTTTGTTTGATGAACCGACTCAAAGGTAAGGTGGTAAAGCAAAGGACGTTCCTACGCCGCAGGATGCAAAAGTTAAGCCACAAAGGACATCGATGATAGCACTACAGTAGGAAGTGCAGAGCAAGAGAGTGAGAGAGGGAGAGAGTGAGGTAGAGGTGGAGCTAGAGAAGCAAACGCACCAAACCCATTAGCATTTGCAATTTTGTCAGGCAGTCAGTTAAATAATTCGTCAATATGTGGTTTGCATGAATGAAAGTGGCTACATTTACGCTTCGACAGGCAATTTCTTTTTTGCACTCCACAAATAGCAAATTTGGAGCAAGCAGGGCTATGAGCATTTGGCAGATTTGTGTAAATATTGCACCGTTCCTCCCAGCTGCGAGCTGGGTTAGTTCGCTGCTGTGATGTCCTTAGAGGGTGTTTTTGCACGCCTAAATGCATTTAAATTAAAGGCACGTACAGGATGACTCCAACCACGTACAGTTTTCTGCTCTATGCGTGCATATGTATGTACCTGTATGCGTGCTCGTTCTATTGGGTCTATGTCATGCAATAAGCTTTAAGTTATTTTGAGCCTGTGGCAAGTGGGTGGAGTAAACAGCAGGGAGCCGGCTATAATGCCAGCTTAAAATTATAATGCGTATGCAATGGAATTTCACAGCGCTCGCAGGCGGAAGGGTGCCACTAACTTGCCACTGAAATGCCAACACTCTGTTGCAAGTTCATGGTTAATGCCACAGACGGCACAGATAGCAACAATATTGGGGTTGTTTGCGGGTTAAAAGCTCACGTGTACGTGTGCGTTGGCAGTGAAAAATCAGCCAAAGGACAGACGACAGCAGCAACTATGTGGCTCGACAGTCGGGCGAGTGACACGACAGTGTCTAGGCAAGGAAGTGTGGGTTAAAATGCGGTTGTCTGCGTGCTTTCGCTTGCAATTTTATTGCCACCCAACTGTATATGATAACAAATTGTATAATTGTTGTTGTCTTGTTTTTTGTTTTTGCTTTTATTTGTTTGTGTGCGCAAAAAAACACAAATACATTTGGGAACATATTGTTGTGTCTGGGGATATTACAAAAACACGAATGCACGAATGAATGAACACGCACACTTATACATGCATACGTTTGTTCGTTGGCGCTTGCTCTTCCCCTCTACTGTCGCTGCCTCTAAATGAGAGCGTTGAGGGGGAATTGGGGTTGAAATTGGCGCACTCGCCTGCGCTCCATATTCACTCGTACATCGCAGCCCATCGATTGTTGTCATCAGCTGCATTTTATGTGCGTAATTTTCGAAATAAACTTTTAATTCAACAACAATAAATCTGCGAATCAGTCGTGTGTGCACTTCGGTTGAGCAAGTTCTCGATCGTCTTTTTGCTTTAGCGCTTGCAAATTGTTATTACCACAGGGTGGCCTATATAGTGCCCGGAACAAAAAAAAAATTAAATGGTTCTTTCGCTTGCACAGAAATGGAAAATATTTAAAACTTTCGTTTTTTATTATTATTTTATTTTTATTTATTTTTATTTTTCTTTATTTTTTAATTATTTTTTATTTTATTTTTATTTTTTTTTTATTGACATTTGTTTCTATATAAAAGAGTTTTTGAGCATTCCTTATATGGAAGAAAATGCTTAGGCCATCTGTAAAAAAAATTATCAAAAATCAATGCAAATTTTTAGCCACTTCGAAATTGTGCCTTAATGTATAAGAATTTAATGGGCTATAATGGGCATATCCAGATTTTTTATTAATTTTTAATAAAAAATTAAATTTTATGAACACTTGCTGAATTGTTTAATTTTGCACGAGGACTTGTGGAATGAATTTTTTTATATAAAAAACTTATAATTAATAATAATAAAAAAAAATAAAAATTACATCACTTCTCTTTTCATATTTTTAACTTAAATTATTAAGTGTTAGCTTTTTGATTTTGTCTAAATTTAAAGTTTTTGTAAAATAGCAAAATTTCGTATTTTGCAAAATTACTTAATTTGCAAAATTTATACTCTCGTGATAAATTTTTATATCTGAGTGAGTTTTAAAATTTACTGAGATTTGTCTTTCTACAAATTACAGGGAATATTTCTTTTTAATCTTAATAATTTAAAAAAAAAATTGCAAAAATTTCGTAATTTGAAAATTGTATAGGTACTCTCTTGATGAGTTGTCATATCTGAGTTACCATGTTTTTTCAAGCCTCACTATTGCTTAAATTCTAAAATCTTCCACCCGACTTCAACTTTCGCCAAAACCTCTTTTGCGTGTTTTCCTCCTCTAACTTCTTGGCAGCGGCTTACTAATTATCCTTTTCCCATTTAAGTTCTCTCCAAATTGCTTGGTAACACCACCCAAAAATTTAACAAACATTTTGCTACTTTGAAGTATTTTAATTATCCAACGAGCGCCATGTACACACCGGCATTCTTGTGCCTCACACACATCAACTTTGCCCCGCATACCACTGCTAATAATAAATATTTGTGTGTGTATGTGTATATGTGTGTATGCATGTATGTATGTGTTCATGTATCCTGTCTGCTATTCTTGCCCAACGCTTGTTGCTATGACACAATATTATAGCTTTTATTGTTGTTGCTGCCATAGCAACATGTGACTGTCCTTGCCCTTGTTACATTGTTGCAGAATGTTTGCTGCCAAATACAAAATTACTATCTGGAGAATGCAGGGGCATGGCCATAAAGCCACCTTCGCCACACTCACCCATTGAGGGTAATAATAGCCAGTGGCTGCTATGTCAGTTGGCAGTGGCCTTCGAGTGGGCACATTTATGCAACTTATAAGTATATGAGCGCCCGGATAATGTTGCTAAATCCATATAATATCTAGTAGAACCACATTTGGCTTAAGTGCAGGGCATGCGAGATATTTCAAATTTGTCATGTCAGACAGAATTGGATATCCTTGGGTGTTTTTTGTGTTTATTGTTTTGAAAAGGTTTCGTTAATTTTTGTTTATTTTCTGTTTTCACCAGTGTTGTTTTATTGTGGGTATATCTGCACCATTTTACTACATTTTTTATCATCTTATTTCATTAAATATATTTCAATTCCAAGAATTTTACTTTTAATTTCGTGCTATTTCATTCTATTAAAATATTTTCCATTCGTTTTTCTCCATTTTGTTTCTGGAACTTTATTATATTTTATGATTTTTCATTTCATTTCAAATTCTTTTCATTTGTTGCATGTTACTTTTAATCCATCCTGTTTCGTCCCATTCTATTGCATTCTTTTCGCCACATTGCATTCTTTTCATCCCATTGCATTCTTCACATTTTGTTGGATTTCATTACATTACATTCTCTCAAAATCCATTAGGTTCAGTTCCACCCGATACCATTTTTTCACTCTGTCTCATTCAACCCATTTCGTTTCGTTTGCTTCATAATCATTTCATTTTATGCTACTTCATTTCATTTTATATTTTTTGTCATAATTATATAATTTTAATTGTATTAAATTTTTTTGTTTCTTATATCACTATAATATTTTATTTTATTTCATTACATAATTTAATTTAATTTTTTTTATTATATTTTATTTTGTTTAGTTTTTTATTCCTTTTCCCATGTCCTTTTATATTTTTATTTTTGAAGTGAAACTTCTAAGGCGTCGATGGACGAACAAGAATGGGGAGTAACATTTCAAGGCCATGCAACGTTTTGGGCATTTTCGTTCTGCGAGAGAGAAAAAAGATATAACGTAGAGGAAAAGGAAAGAGAGAGCTATACCTCATATATATTTGGTGATGGACTAGTATAACTTATATACATATGTTTATAACTATGTAAGTATGTGTGTATAAGTGAATACTAAGTGTACAAGAGAGTGAGAAACAAGCACATCCTTAAGCTTAGGGAGATTATTTGGATAGTACCCGTAATCTGTATGTTAGTACTATTGAGAATATGCAAATTTGTATTTAATTATGTATGTATGTATGTATGCATGTACCTGCGGGTATTATATGATGGGAAATTGGGGAATTCAATTGCGGGGTGCGATTTCGGAAACTTCCAATAGATAGTTTCTAGTTGTTGAAATGTGTTTATGGATGTGTGCAAATACATTGCAAATTCTTCGTTTATGAGTCTACATACATACATATGTGTGTGTACATATATCGTTTGTATAAAAATAATTTCAAAGTTCGATGACTACTACATACATATATACTCCTACACACACCTACACGTAAGTTATACTTTAAAGCTAGAGTACAAAAACAATTGTTCATTGTCATAATTTAAGCTTCAATATGCTCAGCTGCTGCTTTTTTTTTGTAAATTTTGTCTATTTGTATTCTCTGCAAATATTGTGATTTTATTTACCTGCCTTGAAAGTTTTTTATTATATCTTACTTTCCCATTTCAATTATTTTTATTTTTTATTTCATTTGTTTTCGGAAATATCTTCTTTTTTTAAATACATTACATCCTTTTTTTATTTGATTTTTTATACCTTATTTTATTTGATTTTATTTGAATCTACGATATTTTATTTCCTTTTTATTTTATCTTTATTCCATGTCCCTTAATATTTTTATTTTTTTATTACATTTTACTTTTCATTTCATTCCATTTAATTTGGTGTTAATTTTTTTATCATATTTTATTGTGATGATTTTTATTTTACTAAATTTTTGCCTTTATTTATTTTTTAATATTTTATTTTATTTTGCCCCATTTTATTTGTTTTATTTTATCATATTTCCATTTTTTTATTACATTTTATTTTTTCTTTTTATTTTTTATTTCGTTTTTTGTTTGGAAATATTTGATGTTCTCAATAAGTTTTTTATTTTATTTCATTCTAGTTCTGTTATTTTTTACTCGTTTTTATTTATTCCCTTATATTTTTTATGTTTTATTTTTTTATATTAAATTCCATATTATTCCTATTTTTTATTTCATTTTACTTTTTCTTATACCATTCCTTATATTATTTTTTATTTTTTTTGTTGTTGTTATGTGATATTGGCGGCCGCCGTAGCCGAATGGGTAGGTGCGTGATTACCATTCGGAATTCACAGAGAGGTCGTGGGTTCGAATCTCGGTGAAAGCAAAATTAATAAAAACATTTTTCTAATAGCGGTCGCCCCTCGGCAGGCAATGGCAAACCTCCGAGTGTATTTCTGCCATGAAAAAGCTCCTCATAAAAATATCTGCCGTTCGGAGTCGGCTTGAAACTGTAGGTCCCTCCATTTGTGGAACAACATCAACACGCACACCACAAATAGGAGGAGGAGCTCGGCCAAACACCTAACAGAAGTGTACGCGCCAATTATTTATTTTTTTTATTTTTTATGTGATATTCTTCGAATTTTTATTTAACACCAATTCTTTGGTTATTTTTTTTTTTTTTTGTATTTCATTTCATTATTTTATTCTATTTTTATTATATTTTACTTTTTCTCATTTCATTCCACTTAATTTTTTTTCAGTTTTATTTTATCCTTAATATTATATTAAATATTATAATTTTTTATTCCCCTTCGCTCCATTTTAATAATTTTTTTGTTGTTATATTTTTTTATTTTTGCTTATTGGTCTTATTTTCTTGTATTTCGTTTCATAATTTTAGTTTATTTTAATTACTATATTTTATTTTTTAATATTATATCTTATTCATTCTTTTTCATTACGTTCCGTTTCATTTCACTCAATTTCGTTTCGTCCTTGCTCTTTTCTCTTCTACCCACAGTACAGCTTTAAACAATTCCACTCTCAATAACCGCCTATTATTACATTTTCCCCACTTTTATTTTAATAACTCGGCTCTTGACATTGTTAACTGTTTTTTTCTCACTTCCTATGTCTTCTCCACCCAGCCGACTACGCTTTTCCAGAATGGTCATTTATGCAATTTTCGCAATCGATGTGTTTTTCTTCATTTTCCACCAACTAAAACATTTTTTTAACTCACTAAGGGTAGTTTTTCGTTTTTCCTATGCCATCCCAGCCTCATTTTCTGTTTGTCTGTTTGCCATGCAAAAACTGTTTAAATCTGCCAACGTTCCACATTCTCCAACTTGTCGTATCCCAAACAAATATCCTGGATTCAGCTGGCGTAAGAACTCCTCAAATGCATGTTGGATGTCTGCTCCACTTGTTTCGGTTCGGTGTCGGTTGGGTATTTGTTTTCAATGTCGCCGACAAGGTTGGTTGTTGCAAGTGACTTCAGTGGTTGGCTGCCGGCAGTTGATGAGTTGGGGGTCGGGCACTAACTGTAGTCAGAGTCAAGCCGCAGACGCTATAAACAAGTGGCAGACAAACAGAGAACTTCTGCCAGGCAGACAGACAAACTCACGCTGGCGGACGGGAAGCATTCGGAAAAACACAGTTGTAAGTTGATTGTTTGTGGTGTTGAGTTTTAGTTGGTATTTTTATTTGGCAGTTTTGTGACTCGTAACTGTTTTGATTATAGAAATATTTTTTGGTTTTTTTTTTATGAAAACAAATTTTTGTGCGAACTCATTTCTATCTAAAGTGAAAGTTTTATGCGCAAATGGGTATTTTAGCGTGAGCTGCAGTTCGTTTAAATAGAAGGACAATGGCGAAAGTGCTGTGAAGCTTTTTATCGCTGCTGCTTTTGCTCTTAAAATTTGGGGTGTCGTAAAAAAATTCAAAAATAGAAGAATTGTAAACATTTTTTTTTTATTATTGCAGTTAGCCACAATTCTGTCACAATAAAGCCACGAGAGTTTGCAGCCTGTCTGGTGAGCCAGTGAGCTGCTCGATTGCATGCCTTCTCTCCTATGGGTAAAGCAGTTGAATCTTCAATATTCTGAATAATGCATTACATTTTTAAGGAGTCTAGCACCGAGTAACTGAGTCGAATATAAACATTGTATGGAAACTCGTACTATGAGAATTTTTATGTTTCTTCCAGTCACACCAAAGAGAACCACTCGAATAGAGCCACATCTGGATTCGATAGCACCGCAAAACTTATTCAGCTGTGTAAAATATTAAACCAGCTATACCACAATTTTAAGATCTCTTCTAAGGCCTGTGAAGACAGGAAGAATTTCAGATGGAGTGATTCCTTGAAACTCAAGTTGGAGAAGGAACAGACTTACCAAAACGCTCTGATACTTAGTGCGTCAAACTACTGGCCTACATTCAAAATATCTCTACCATTGGCCGCAGTAACTTACGATATATCGAATTTCTCTAAGTACTAGTGAGTCAATGCTATTTTTTGCGCCCATAGTTTGAGTAAGAATCTGATCTCCATCTGACAAATTTTATACTCTTAAATCAGAAATAGATTTGGAAAACTTTTAACCACTGCTGGGCATTAAATGATAGGACTGCCTACTTACATCCTGATCTTAGCCATGTTGAAGAGTATGGAACTGATTTGGTTGACAAACTCTCATCGTTACGTAGTCGGAATTCAATGATATCGTTAAGGATTTGAAGTTACCTAAGCTAAACTACTAAATTACTTCTTGGATCTTGACCTCAATGTAATGTTCTTTACCGTTTAAAGAAAATCAACTCTGTTATTACTTTTTGCGAAAAATTAAGGTTTGGCACATGGAAAGGTTGGGCATCTCAGACAGTGTACTCGGCCCAGCTTATGAAGAGGAGGATGAGATGGCGGACCACTTCCTGTGTGTCTGCCCCGCCTTCGCCCGAATCAGGTTTGAGGTCTTTGGCACTGATGTGTTAAGAAGCGACCATCTTGGCTCCTTGGCACCACAAGATCTACTCAGATTTCTTCGGAGATCGGGTAGATTTAAAGAAAATTAAAAGGGAATCCAAGTGTAGTACAATGGACTCAATTAATGTCTGAGTGCTGCACTTGCTAGTTGTCCCGACAAAAAACAAAAAAAAAAAAAGGTTTGGCGTCCTAATTCAAATGAATTGATGAAAAAACTGATAATTCAGTTTTAAAATTGGAAGGGAACATGAATTATTACGAGTAGGTATACAACAACGCCGTTTTTCGTAAAAATTTAAGACTTTATTTAAAAAAAATTTACATTTCGTAGAACTACCTGTCATTTACTGCTGCTTTCTCTCAATTTTTTGCCTAACGCATGAATTCTACGCCGGAAAAACTTATGGTCTTTTAATTTGTTTCGATTAATTTTTTTCACGTCGTCATGAGCTTGAAAATGCAATCAGTCAAAGCATAAGCGCAATGTATGGAGAGTACGGCGTATGAGTAAGTATGGGTTCGCGCCTTTTGCGACTTGAGGCCGAGCAGGAGGTTAACTTTACCTCTCTTGATAAATTGGATTCCCCACCAAATACAGCGCATAACCTTTACGAGATTAATTCATAACCATCGTCCCCAAAGCTCTCATATCATTCATAACACGTTCTCTTTTGCTAAATACAGCACCATCGTAAGTGTCTAAGAGCTCTTCGATGCTTTCGAATGAAAACAGAAAACCAAAATTTCCCGCAAAAGGCAAGAATTTGGCACAAAAACTAACATTCTTTATCGAGAATAAATTTATGATGAAGCACAAATTAGCTAATGCGGTGTTGTGGCTATGTTCCATGGAGAAGAGAGTTCAGACGGGGTAGCTGAGATCAGACCGTGAATTGGCTCTCAGTGAATTCGAAAGAATCACCTTATTGGCTGTCGTCTCTAGGGATATCCCAGGGGTTTGTTTACGAAAAAACGGAGATTGTGTTGGTGGTTACGACGAAAGTCTACAATCCCCACTCATGTTGCTTCGTCGCTGCCTGAATAACGACTCATTGGATGAGTGTGTGAGTACGTGTGAAATGAGCGGGCAGAACTCCGGTGCTGAATCTCTGGTGACGTGGAATGTAGCCCCAGTAATTGCACCTGATATTGCAGCCTGTCCATTTGCCTATTTCATGTATTGCTGTCTGAAAGATGAACACCTGTTTTCCCATGGTTTCAGAGTATTTTAACCTCTGCCTAAGTACATCAAAGCCAGTACTTTCTTCGGTAGCTATTCCAATAGGTGTATCACAATCTCATGAAAGTGATTATTTTGCATGTTTTGGATACACCAACTCAACTGTTTGCTAATTTTTGTTCTGACTTCTTTTTCATATCTCATCTTTGGTTGCATGACCCTCTTCGATATTGGGATGCCGTTTATTGGATACTTACAGAGAACTCTTAAAGCATGGGAAATTTGTCTGATATTTATACACAAAATTTGTTGACTAAGAGGATTTGGACAGGGCAACTAGGTGTTAGGGAGGCTATAGGCAAATTTGACCGATTGTTTATTTTTTTACATATTTGAAAAGGTTGACGCTTCCAGAGATTTGTGTAAAAATTTCAAGCAAATCAGACGAAAACTGGGGGAGTTGTATCATCAACTTTGACTCAGAGGATCTAACGGGCTCTCAAAAAAGCTCCGCTGCAAAAGTTCTAAATGCAAACGGCAGACATTTTTCATGGCAGAAATGCTGCCGCTTGTAAAAAAAGCCTTTTCTACATTTGGTGTTTCATAAATAGATTGACATATATATGTGCGTTGTATGGAAGTAAATCTTAGATGAAGCTCGCAGAATATTGAAGTCGCGACACCAGCGAAGGACACAACAGAAATACCGGCTTAAACATAACTAATGATTTTTTTACTTAAGAATCAGACGCTCCAATTTCTAAGTAAAGGCGGTCGCTAAGTTTGAAAATCTGTTTTTGTGCTCGTATTAGAAGCTAAATTAGTAGTAATTTCAGGGCTTCATCGGGAATCAAAACTGCAAATGGTTCGACTGTAAGAAATTTTTCTTGAAAGACTAAATAACAGCTACATAAATTTTGTTAGTCATTATAAATACAGCGATTATTTGGAAGTAAGCTCGGCAGCGCCAAAAACCACTTGCTACCAAAAATTTAAATCACTGCCTTTTACTGCTACTTGAATTATATGAAAAATCCAGCATTACTTTCAGTATTACATTTCACATCTGGCCCCTTCAAGAAGTTTCCTCCACCCGCTTGTAATCCTCTTGATACATATTGTATTTCCGTTTCGCATTCAATTTTCATAGTCAAAGCAAAGTCATCATCATCACTATTTGACTGTCTCCATGGCTGCACATAGCTAAATATACACACACACACGCATACATATCTGCAAGGAGAAGGAAAGTATGCAAAAACGAACCACCCCCGCCATAGCTCAGTAAAAGTACCGCCATAAAACAAGGCTAATGCCCCACCAAATACTAGCACACATCCATACACAGACAATCAACAAAATTCCACCACTTCCTTTCCCCACGCAAACAAAACCGAAAGTTAAACGCTTTCGCTTACAACTTCTGTCTCTAACGACCTCCATTCACTGGAGCGCAAACATAGAAAATAGAGAGTCCCCAAAGCACGAAGGGGAGTATCGAAAGCCATCAACAACAACAACACCCCATACAACAGCGTACATGTCAGCGGAGTAGCTTTAAATGCGAATGCATACCAAAAATAGCAGCTTCCGTTTCCCGTCTAACGGGATTTCCCGCCACTTGCGCTATTGGGGTTGTTTGCCTAGTCATGTTTTGCAGCTGCTCCCCACCGGTGAACAAGTGAAAAGTGCCAGCTTCAAAGCATTGCGTTGCTTTGGAGATGTTGACAAGGTGGTGGGGTATAAGGAGGCGGCACAAAAGTAGAGAAACATGGAGAAGGGCGGTGAAGGTAGTAAAGGTACGCATTTTTTTGGGCAGCACAAATAAACTTGAATCGAAAATTGGTCGGCATGTTTTGAATTTTCTAACATTTTCAGCGTCGATTGAGGTCGCACTCGGGCACTAGACGAGCTTGAACGCACACAAAGCCAAATTTACATATACAAGCGGAATAGTAAAAAATACGCGTAGCCACAAACTCACTTAGTATCGTGGCGCAGGTTTGTGGCACGCAAAGAAGTGAGAAAGAAAAAAACGTGCGTGTGTGTGAAACGCAAAAAAAAAATATGTTGGAGTAATTTTTTTTCATGTTCTAATGGCTGCTATGCAGCTGGGTAAACTTTTTCCGGGGAATTTCATTTCGAAGTTTAGTCTCTGAGATTGGAGTTCATTGGAGTTGATTGAGTTTTGTTGAGTTTGTTGGCGGTTTTGTGGAGCGAATAAAAAAATACACAAACAAGCAGGCGTAGAAAAAAAAAATAGAATAAACGGAAATCCACTGGGAATCGATATGCGTTGTAATTTCCGAGCAAACAATGCGATAAATCATATTAGATTTGTTTTGCTGGCAGACAGGAGTCAAATGGGCGGAGAAGCGTTTGTTTGTATTTACATATTTTATGCTACAAACTTCTCTGCTCATTTCCAATCAACTTTTTATTAATGATTTATTTTTATGTTTGACGAAGCTTCGTCATTTGGCTGTTAGCTGTTCATTTTTTACATTTTGACAAACAGCTCAATTACAGAGATTGTAAAATCTGAAAACTCAATGGACGCAATTATTATTGAGTAATTTCGTGTTTTTTGTGTTTGTAGGCAGCATTCAGATAACAAATCATCCAATTTACTGCTGTCATGTTCCCTTTAATCACGTTTAAATTTATGCGATTAACGAATTTTTAGGTTTTTTCGCTCCTAGAGGGCTCAGTTGTTTCTTTTATTCATATCTCTTTCAAAAAAACCTCACACTCTACCCTAGGGAAGGTGCGGCAGGAGCATTGAAAATGTTCCACCATCTCAACCCCCTCAAGCTGTTAGAACCATTAAAGTGATTTTTCAGCAGTAAAGAAGATTGTCTGTAGTCTCAATTGCTCAGTGAGAGCAAATACCTCGATGGACGTTGTACGACTGAGGGCAGTGTGAGCCCAACCTCAGCCCTTCGATGGCTTCCAGTTATCAACAAGTGAAGTATTTGTCGATAGCTCCGATACCAGAAAGGGGGTCTATAACTCGTTGCGTGTTCAAGAAAAGCTTGGCCAGATGCTATTCTGAACAAGTGGCCAAATGCCTTATGCCCAAGTACCGTCATGTAACCAAGCAGCGGAAAGAGAAAATCCCATTTTGTTTACCAAGAAAGTTAAAGCATTACCGTAACTGCTGAACGCATTACCGAAGAGTTTGGAGCCCTAAACTCTTACCATTCCACCTGATCTCAACGACGTACATAGTTTATGGCCTATGTATACCTTGGCTTGGAGTACAGAGGTGAACTCTCAGCAAAAATGAGAAACTTGCGCTGTTTTCTTTCCATTAGCTCCTGATTCTGACTCAGAGTCCACTTTTGGAGCCATTAATAAAAAAAAAGGTAAGATCAAGAAATTTGCGCCTCTATTTTCACATAGCTTTCAGATTCTGATCTGAAGTCACTTTTGGAGCCGTCAATAAAAAAATTACTAAAGTCAGGAAGGATAGCGCTTGCCCACAGGTGCTACTTTGAGCTAAATGCGCAATTGAGTAGCAAAAACCTCTCTCGACGAACGAAAAAAACACTCTACATGACGCTCATCATCCCGGTGCTTATCTGTGGGGCTGAAGCCTGGACAGTCAAACAATCAGATGCAGCTGCTCTTGGCGTTTTCGAGAGGAAAGTTCATACTTCGCAAGATTTTTGCGCCTGCTCACGTATATGACGGTAACCGCATTCGAATGAAGCACGAGCTGTATGAGCTTTACGGAGACATTGACACAGTGAAACGAGTCACCCTGCAGCAACTAAGGTAGCTGGGTCCGCTCGCCCGTATGGAAGAAATGACTCCGGCGAAGAAGATGTTTGAAACGGTAATTGGCGGTAGAAGGCGAAGAGAATGTCCTTGTGTCTGGTGGAAGGACCAAATTGAAGTTTACCTGGCTTCTTTTGGCTTAAGAAACTGGAAAAGGTGTGCAGAAAAGGGAGACACCTGGCCAGAAATGACTCGGCTGGCTGTAACTCGGTAACGGGTTAATACGGTCAACTAAGTAAGTAAGTAAAGTCACTTTTGGAGACGTCAGCAAAAATGTTCCAATATACAGCTTTAGCTCAGTATTGCCATAGCGGCTTGGGGAACTCAAAGTTGAGGTAACTCTTCAGCAAAGGTAGCGGAGGTAGATCATGTTAAGGCTTTGGATGCAAACTGTGATACTTTCTAATTCTACTTAAAGCAACTCCCACCTCAGTCCATTTGGTATCATACTAGCGGCCCTTTCCCTTAAGGGGTTACTTGGGCTTCGTGGGTTAAAAAAATCGATCGATTTTTGGCTTATTAATTTCTACAGCATAAATAATATTATCCTAAATTTTCAAGTCGATCCGAATAATAGTTTCGGAGATACAGCCTTTGAAAGGTGTGCGCTCCAAGCCACTTTTATTGTTACTCAAAACCTTAAACGCGTTTTTCTCGGAACCGTGATTTCAAAGTCGGTTGTCAAATGTTCTCGAAAACTACTCAACCGATCCTGATGAAATTTTACACAGGTGCTCGAGATATAATTTACTCGTGCTTGAACGAAGGATTTTTTTTTTTTTTCAATTACAACTATTTAAAAAAAAACAAAATGTCAAGCAAATTTGACCGAAATTTTCATTTTTTTGGAAAAATGTCTGCCAAAATTCCAATTTTAACTTTTTTTTCTTTCCTGCTTTCAAGCACGAGTTTATGGTCTTCACTAAAACACTTATTTTTGTTTTTTTATTTTCGATGATCCTGTCAGGAGTTATGCTGACAACGCGGATGCACGTTTTTTTCGAGGCGTCACCGGAAATGACGTCACAATGGAGGAGTTTAAATTTTTTTTTTTTTGAAAATTCAGATATTATTCTCTTAATATGTATCTGTAACACAGAAAAAAAATTTCAATTAAATAAATAGTTTTTTACATAGAAAAAATATATATTGAAAATAGGCCTTTTTTTAACCGACGAAACCCATGTAAACCCTTAAGTCAGCATTTTTGAGATCAAATGTCGCACAGAGTTCTCTTTTGAAAGTTTGCGAGCAGATTTCCCACAATGTTCGCTGTGAGAGACTATAGCACAGTCTCTCAAGTCGTCTCAGGCAACAAATCCATATCTGATGACAACTTTAATCATAAATGCGTAGATCCGTAGAATCCAATCAGTCGACAAATAAATATTAATAAATCCTAGATCAAGTTGTAGTAATAAATAAATCTTCTATAAAGCTGCAATCCAAATTGTGCACCTCTAATAATTGAACTATACCCAACCAACCACAATTAAAGCTGTTCTCATTTAGTGCAGTTAGCAGCCAAAGCGAAACAAACAGCAGTGTCTCCAACCTCCTACCTTTAAGCATTCACACATTGCCTTCCCACCAGCCACTGTTCCCAATATATTCACTGAACATAGCTGCATTTAGTCAAAATCACAACCTTCGTAACTATTCAACAAAATCTTAAATTTAATTACAATATTCACCATTACTGTACTCACCTATTCAACATTGTTTCATTGCCGTTCTGCAAATGTTGCTGCTGTTGATTTTGTTGCTGATTGCACGCACCTGTTGTTGTGCCAGTTGCTGCTGTATTTGTAGCCGACGTCGCAGTTGTTGTGCCGTTACCCGTTGTTGTATTTGTCGTACCAAGTACAACATTTGCATTTGGTGTTGTACTTGTGGACAATTGTTTTGATTGTTGTTTGTAACGACTGAGCGCGAAGAAGAGCGCTAAGACTGCTTTCAGCCGGCCGGCACAGATGTCGTTGGTGGTGATGTTATCCAAGCCACAAACCGCTTGCGAACGCAGCACATTCAGGCACGAGTTGACGTTGTCGTACTGTGTGGGGAGAAATTAATGAATGTTGAGAATAATTAGTTGAGGTGAGTAAGAATAGATTGAGTACAGATTGTTGAAATTGGTGAATAGTTGAATTTAGCGGTTTGTTTAGTGCAAATGAATGGCGGGGTATCACAATTTAGAAGAAGTGTAAATATAAAGGGTGGTTAAATTTCAAGGGCCGATGTTGAATGTGAACCACATCTAAACTTCAAGCTTTTTCCGCATTTCATTTGACATTTCTCAATTTCAGACTAACTCAATTTGAGCCACGGAAAGATACATAATCGAGCAACGCGTTAAAGTTATTTAGGCTTATTATGAAAACGGGTGTTCAAATCAAAATGCATACCGCGCACTTCGTGAAGAAAATCATTTTCAGTGAAGAGGCACATTTTCACCTCAGTGGATTTGTCAATAAGCAGAATTGCCGCATTTGGGCGAATGATAATCCAAGAGTGATTGCCGAAAAACCAATGCACCCACAAAGACTCACTGTTTGGTGCGGTTTATGGGCCGGCGGCATCATTGGGCCGTACTTTTTCCAAAATGAGGCCAGTCAGGCAGTTACCTCGAAGAGAGTTCGCTATCGTGAGATAATAACGAACATTTTATGGTCCGATTTGAAAGATATGGATGTGGACGATATGTGGTTTCAAGAGGACGGTGCCACTTGTCACACAGCTAACGAAACAATGGCTCTTTTGCACGAAAAATGTGATGACCGAATAATCTCGTGTCGCGGCGATGCCTATTGGCCGCCAAGATCATGTGATTTGACACCGTTGGACTTCTTTCTTTGGGGTTATTTAAAGAAAAGGTGTACGTTGATAAGCCAGCAACAATTCAAGAGCTAAAGGATGAGATAATTCGGCACATTAACGGCATAGAACCTCAATTATGCCTCAGCGTCATCGAAAATTTGGGCCTTCGGATGGAGGTGTGCCGTCGAGGTCGCGGCGGTCATTTGGCCGATATTTTGTTCCATGCGTAATTGAGCCATACCAGTATTATCATAATAAAGAGAAGTGACAATAATTTCCTAACAAAATAGTATTTTATTCAAAATCAACACCGGACCTTGAAACTTAACCACCTTTTATAATAAAACTAGTTTAATTTTTATTTCAGCTTAAGTTGAGTTATACATCCCATTGGACTGCAGGTAAAATCTTAGCATACACATCTAAATGATGCCCTCCGATTTCATTTGGAGTACCTCTCACACTCTTTGAGACCTCTGGAGACAACTTCCTGTAGGACATAGTAGCATCTTGAAGCAGATCTCCCCTTCCTTCTCTGTTCTTCGCACTGACATCTCCATCTGCAAACTGGGATTTGAGGGTTGTGCTAGGGCTACCTTTCCGAGCAGGCAAGACTGGAAAGAGGGGAGAGTCGGGACGGATATATGTATATAGGTACCTCTGTTGTCACTGACGGATCCAAGATGTAATCTAGAGTCTAAGCGGGGTTTTTCTCTAAATCAGCCAGCATTTCGGTCTCCTTTAAACTGCCGGAAACGAGCAGCGTTTTTCAAGCAGAGGTCTTCGCGATCCTGCAGGCATGCAAAATGCTACGGGATCGCTGTTGGGAGGGAGACATTAATATTTTTTCCGATAGCCAAGCTGCGATCAAGGCCCTGTCGTCGCCTTATTGCAGCTCTCTCCTGGTGAACTCCTGTAAGGAGCAACTCAAACATCTCGAACGAGCAGGAAATATTTCTCTTATCTGGGTTCCTGGGCACAGGAATATAGAGGGAAATGAAATTTCCGACGAGCTTGCCAGAAAGGGGTCGACAGAACCGGTTTCAGCTGTCCCCCACTCAAACATCGGATTCCCTTTTTCCGTTGTTAAAGGGAAACTAGACCATTCAATTTCCAAACTCATTGCGGTGTTCATTGGTCACTGGGTGATCGGTACTCATGCGGAGAAGCTTGGAATTCCGTACAACCCCTATTGCAGAAGCTGTGGGGATTCTGCAGAGAAAGAGACTGTTGAACACTTTCTCCGCAAATGTCCGGCTCTGGCGGCTAGGCGCTTGAGATTCCTTAGTGTGCCCTTTGGGGATGACTTGAATACATTTTCCAGCCTAGATTCCTTTTCTCTCCTCTACTACATCAACAGCACTGGATGGCTGTAGAAGATTTTCTCTTCCCAAAATGGTAGTGGTCCACATTATGGTATCAAAACGGCACGCAAGTGCTACTTGAAGTGTGCCTGGGGTACTCTTGCCATCTTACCTACCTACCTACCTACCTCTCTCACTAGAAAGGGGACCAGAAAGGATACGAAGAATGTGGAAATCTATGAAGGATGACCAATTGGGAATATGCATGCCCTGAAAGAAGGCCAAGTGAGTTGTAGAGGCTTAGATAATTCCACCTCATTATCTTCCATAAATTGTGTCTCGTCATATGGATTCCGAACGGACAGTATCCGATTAAGATCAGCTTTACCAACACGAATTGTGACTTTGAAAGACAAAAAAGCTGCCTCAGCCACCCGGATTCGCCAACTGTGAGGACTTTACAACTTACATGCAAGTATGCTCGCCCAACGCTCGCTGAGACGATTAGATTAGATTCGATTTGTGGGGACTGGTCCAAGCACTCAGTCAGTAGACCATTGTACTACACCCAGATAGATATCAGTAGAAGGAATAGAGATAGGATAGATCGCTGAGATGACTTGATATCCATCTGTCCATCGCAGACTAGTACGTTTCAATGAGTCCTTCGCACTTTTTTGTACAAAGAAATCATGACTAGGGTAGCTTGTCGGTCAACGCATTCGGCTGTATCGGCGAGGTATCTACTTAAGCTTCATAGTTCATTATACAGATGCGACTTTAATGGAACTTAGGTATTCGCGGACTAATTTCGAGTGTACAATCAGTGAGCGGGGTAATCGAAACAAATACTGATCTACTTAAACGGAAGACCTAATAAGCAAACAAATTATTTCATGAATTGCGGACACCTTCCTTTGAACTGCTTGCATTGAATTGGAAACCAAAATCTGAGTTTCTTTGACTTTTCTTTGCAGAATATTGATCCACCAATTTTTCCGTTTAATTTCGAATTACTCTAACTGTTAAACCCCACCCAAACTTCTCTTAAGAGGATATAAGTGACGAAGAGTCCGCTTGGACCCAGTACCAGCGAAACGAATTCGAAGTTTCGAAGAATTTTTGAGTGCTCGGGGCTCAAACCAAACCTATAGCGGGCGCTTCTTAACCTAATTAAAGCAGAAGCAGCAGCAGCGGCAGTGGCAGTGGCAACTTTTCTCCCAATGCCTACTTTTCTTCAATGCGGTAGAGTAGAGCTGACCCGTAGTGCACCATTGAATCCTGTCAGAGCAGCTCTTAGAAGTATTATTTATTTATTTTTTATAATTTTTGTTTTTGAATTCGCTAAAGTAGTACTCGTAGTACTTGCTTGCGGTTTTTCATGGCTTTGTCTACTGAGCGGTAAGAATAAAGCTACTCCTTTTACGAGCTTAAGTAAGTGTAAAAATTTTAATTTATAGACAAGCTGAAGTGGTGGCTTTATTACACATACGAGTACATACACTCGAGCATAGATCTGATATAAGCAAGGTAGAAAATATGACAATTGATTTTTTTATGAGGCTTTCAACCAGCAAGTAAAACACACCGTTTTCCATGCTTAGTTTCTTATGATTTTTGTGTGGACATTTTAGTATTTTGTGAATTATAAATCGACCTTGAGCTTTGATAAACGCACTCAAGGAAATAAGAAATCAATAAATTCTAAAAATCGATAAATTTCACTTCAAAGCGCCACTTCCGAGTGATTACTTTGTTTTTTTCGACATTTTGGTCATCAAAATGTACTCAAAGTATTCGAAAGTCCAAACACGTCGCTTCTTTTAATTTCATTACTTTTTCTATTTTCATTACTATTCTATTCGGTGCCATTTTAGTATTGTAGTTAACGGCTAATAAAATTCATTGGTGGCAACAAACCTTTATAGAAGACTCGATTGGTTGACCAAATAATTAGGAAAGAAAGCAATCAACTGAGCGCCTCTGTCATCTACCAGGTTTTACGATTAGAGCGCACTCGTGGATCGAGATGAGTAAAATTGGGAAGTAAAATTAAGAGTAGAGGCACTAAATGAGTTGAATTACAATGAAAGCAGAAGCATTTTTTGACCACACACTTACACATCCGGTGCGCTATCATATTAATTTGTCTTTTTACTGAAGCGGTGCTTTTCATTTGTCACTCAGTCTTCAAAATTTGTGAATAAAGAAGCATTTAGATAAACCGAACATTTTATAGTATACTTGTCGGCATTAAAAAGAGGAATTAAAAGCAGGTACATGTGTATTTATGTGTGTGTGGATAAACTTTAAGGTGATTCATATGAAATGAAAACCGAACTCAAGCGAGTCATGGTGAGTCTTGAGCAAGTAGAATGTTTGCATATCCCTTTAGTAGGACTGACGTAGCAGGATATTAGATATTGGAAATGGGCGAATGGAAATTGATGAATCTACACAATGTATCACCCTGCAAGCAAGCTTCTGTAAGATCACAGAACGAATTGGTACAAAAAGCTTTCCCAAACATTGCACAAAACTAAAAAACCCATCAGTGGCTCAGTACGCGTGCTATGTATATTAGCAGCCAAAAACATCGATGTCAATACCATCAACTTCACCATTCAGCATGGAATACCTAGTGAAACGACAACATATAAGTCCATCGATACTGTGGGCAATCAAGACGAGGTTGTCAACTATCCAACTGAATTCTTGAATTCGCTTGATTTGCCAGGCATGCCGCCGCACGTTCTTACATTGAAAATTGACGTACGCATCATTCCTCTTCGAAACAGAAATCCACCACGACTTTGCAACGGAACCAGATTCTCAGTCAAGAAAATTATGAACAATGTTATCGAGGCAACAATTTTGACTGGAAAATTCAAAGGTGAAGACGTACTGTTGCCACGTATCCCAATGATCCCGCCATTCGAATTCAAAAGTTTACAGTTTACAAGCACAAGGACAATCGTTACAAGTGTGTGAATTAAATATGGAGAATCCATGCTTCTCACATGGACAGCTCTATGTGGCTTGCTCACGTGTAGGAAAACCTTCTGATTTATTTGTCTACGCACCAGATGGAAAAACAAGAAACATTGTGTATCCCAGAGCACTTCAATAAACATCGAATTGAAACTAAACTTTGTAATGCAACATTTTTTTCGAAATAAACAAAATCAATAAAATGGTTAAGAATGAATTGCATATTTGTGTATTGACTTTTCTTTAAAGCTGTTTTTCTTAAATTTGTTGGCATAGCAACGGGCGCCGGGTACAGCTAGTATTATAATAAAACAAATTAACAAAAAAAAAAAAAATAATAATAATAATATAAAAACAATATACGAAGGTAATTTCAATAAGATCGCGCGCATCAATAATTCTGTGTGAACCAAAATTTTTTGTGGGAAATCATAAAATATTTTATGTTTTGGCGGAAATCATGAAAGGTTTTATTATTCGGTTAACAGTAACTTCATCAGTAACAGTAACAGGTACTTTAATTTACATATGAGTATATTTGTAAAGGGTGGTTAAGTTACAAGGGCCGGTGTTGATTTTGAATAAAATACAATTTTTTTAGGAAATTATTGTCATTTCTCCTTATTATGATAATATTGGTGTGACTCAATTACGTATGAAACAAAATATCGGCCAAATGGCTGCCGCGGCCTCGGCGGCACACCTCCATCCGATGGTCTGAATTTTCGAATACGCTGAGGCATAATTGAGGTTCTATGCCGTTAATGTGCCGAATTATCTCATCCTTTAGCTCTTGAATTGTTACTGACTGCTCGACGTACACCTTTTCTTTCAAATAACACCAAAGAAAGAAGTCCAACGGTGTCGTTGACGTTTAGGTGTGGTTCACATTCAACATCGGCCCTTGAATTTTAACCACCCTTTATATTTAAGGTGGTCCCAAAAAAGTTGAAGTATTGAATATTTATTACAATATGCTTCTGGGGTATTCTATATACCTACATATTTAAAAAGGAAGCACCCTTGTATATTATATGTTTATATTAGGGTGGTCCGTAAAAAGATGAAGAATATACCGACGATTTTTTACGGAATCCCCGTATATGTAATACTTCTATATTGTTAGTACAAAAAAAGGCGCCAAATTAATCATCCAATTTTATTTGAATAACTTTTTACTAAATAAAAAAACAAAAAGATTTTAAATCTTCTATGTTCCTATGTCCTGCAACCAAGTTCGGAGAAAATTGACCTACTCACCCAAGAGATTTGATTTCTTCTTCACAGGAGTTGACCAGTTTGGATCTGGCGTCGTCAGAGCCTTGATCGTGACTTGACTATCGGAAAAGATGTTAATATCTCGCTCGCTCCCATGTTCTCTAAGCATTGTGCATGCCTGTAGGATCGCAAAGATTTCTGCTCGAAAAATTTAGGGAAATAGATAAGTTAGCTGATTTTGAGAAAATCACTGCTCCGACTCCCGATTCCATCTTGGAGACGTAAGTGAAGACAGAAGTGTACGCTTCGGTACACATTTTGCTTTCGTTCGAAAGATAACCCTAGCACGACTCTTAAGCTACAGTTCGTGGATAAAGAGATCTTCAAAGAAATACAATGTTAACACAAAATGTTAACCCAAAAATGCTGACTGAAAAGACAAATAATTATGAACACAGTTCAAACATAACATACAAGTATATGGGTTCAAGTAAGTTTATAAAATAAATTTTTATATGAAATCATTTAAGTTTTTAGCAAGCAAAGAATTGACACCAATCTCATAACATCGGTGCTTATTTACGCTATACGAGGAGGCGCCGGGCCAAATACCCAAAAAGGGTATAAGCGCCAATTAATTATTTATTTTTTTGTATACTTATTTTCTAAGAAGTAGGATAGAATTCATCCTGTCAATGCTATTTGGTACCTCTAAGTTTTTGTCACATATTGTTAACTAAAATTGTTAACCTGCGAAATCGGTTTTTTGATAAACTAATGTTGGAGAATATTTTTTTTATTATTTTCATAAAATTATATTGGAGTCGCTTTCCTCTATTTGTGGGCTTTTTGCATTAAATCATTCTCGTACCATTTTTTTATAACTTTTTAAATTTTCTTTACCACATAATTTCAATTTTTCAAATACCATTTGATAAACTCCTGAGTTTTCATTTTTGGAACTATCGCTTATCGGATTTCGCGTATTGTTTTTATATATCTGCCCGTTGATGGTAGGAATGCACCATGTCTTTTCTAGCAATATAGAGGTATTACGTATGTAATACTTTTTCAAAGGAAAAAGAAAGGATACACTTTTTTTTTATTTTAAATCCGTTGCTGTGTACGATGTAGGATTTGCGGTGAAGTTCTCCTTGCATAATTTGATCGGAAAAATTTGTTTATTTGAATTTAATAAAAAAATTTCAAAGAAATAAAAAAAAAATTATTTTTAAAAACATTTTTTTTTGTCGGGACAGACTAGCAAATGCGTACAGCACTCAAACACAATTAAATCCATTGTACTGCACTCGGGTTCCCTTTTTCCGCTGGATTCCACGTAGACCCCAGATCCGGAGCCGTGCTCACTCCTGGTTCCATCCGTGAAAATGCGAAAACAGTGTTTGCCTGACTCATTTTCTGAGTTTGACCACAGTTGAGCCTCTGGCAGCACCACACTGTATCTCTTGTCAAGCACGACTCTGGATGGCATGGAGTCAAGGGGCATGTCACTGTTGCCCAGTGCCGTACAGGGGTCGTACCAATTCCCATTGTGTTTCAGCCTGCGAATGGCCTTTAAAGCCTCTCTTTGGATGAAAACATCAAGTGGTGGTAGACTAATCAGAGTAGAAACAAATACGTACTATTTTTCGTTTACACATAAAAATTTATAATTTTTTGCGATTTAGTATCTAATTTGCAAAAATTACGTTTTTGTTTTGTTTTTATGAAAATTCATGTAAATCTTCTTGCAGCATCATTAAATATCACCACGATTTAAAAATAAAAATTGCTTGCCTTTTCTTTTCCAATATAGAATCACTTTGGGGGTGTTACAATAAATATTAAAAATTTCGACTTTTTTTGGGACACCCTAAAATACAATACAATACAACAATTCTACAAATCTTCAATTAATATAAAAAAATTCTTCGCACTTTTTCCGGACCCCCCTAGTGCATATATGTCAGCATTCCCCTGACAGCTTAAGCGTCAAAAACTTTAGAACAAGACATGAAATTGTCAATGCTGCGTGCGGTGTAAAGATGAGAAAAAGCCAGAATCAAGTAATTTAAGTTTTGTATTTTTTCGCCATTCTTCGATTCTTTTTATTTGACATGCAAACAGATTTTACCCAAATGCTGTTTTTTTAGTTTTCTAAAGTTAAAACCAAACTTGCCATTGTGTTCGTGGCTTTACATATCCGCGCAGCTGACAGGCGCATTGATAAATGACACTTTTTGCCGTTAGCTCTTCGAAAGCAGATAAAAACAGCTGATTGCTGGTGGTATTTATTTTTAAAGTTTTTCCTCCGCCGCAAAAGTTGGAAGTAATAAAAAATTTAACATGAAAAGCCATACATTTATTTCAAAATCACTCGTCCGCTCCCTTTTTCAACTTTCTTCACTTTTCACACACTGCCGACGTTTGCGTAATTTTTCAGCGCTCAATTTCCTGCTCGAACTGTCAGCTGTTGCTGTTGACATTTGTCGCTTAATGACCAGCCGCAATGCAGTCAGCGATGTTGTGTTTTTTTTTACTGATTTTTAAGTTATTTTTATCACAAGTTCCTACGCACAAATGTAGGTAGGTATGTTTGTGTATGTGTATGCGTATACGAATTAAAACTACGAAGTATTTAAATTTAAATTTATTTTGATTAAGAAATTAAAGAGAATGAAAAAAGTGGTAATAAGAGGTTTTTTTGTGTTAATTCAAGTGCGGTCAACAGAGTTCAAGTTCAATGTTATGCGCCACCATTCATCTTCCGAAAAGAATCGAGAGTGCTACCAAATACAGAAATGTAGAGTATGAATTTGAAACCCAACAGTAAAAGGGATAGTGGCAACCTTAAAAAAGGCTTAGTTTTACATTATCCATTTCGTAATTACTTTCCGGTAGCTCAAACTGGATGCATAAAAGACCATTCCATCTTAGTTTTGACGCCAGCGGAACTTCTTCTCATGTTGCTGTACCCTTCAAGTGGTGATAAAATTTACAAAAATTGTTGAATCAATCTGGAACAACAAAAGCAAGTTCAAATCAGGAAAGTCAAAATAGAGCACTTTATAAGAAAATCAAGAAGAGGTATTTCCCGATTAAGAATCAGGATTACGGGATTTTGGACTCTGATTTTGGTGAAGATACAGCTAAGTCAGGCCTCCTGTAAAATACTCGACGCCTTAGCTGCAAGCTCGGGGTCAGTAAGAAAACAGTTGTTGTTGTAATAACATACAACATTCCCCACACATTTTTGGGGAATATTATTGAAGTGACAGTCCTTAGCGGATATAAATTCGGGTCGTTCAAGTTTCTTGGAACCAGGTCTCAAAAACTCCCTTGTGTGAGCCGATACGTGAAAGCTCATATTGTCTTGGTGAAGGATAACTCGCCCTCGGCGGTTGGTTTTCCATAATTCTCTGAAAACTACTGGCAAAGGAATGGTTGTTTATCACTCTGAATATACCGTTTTAAGTTTCCCTTACGATACAGTTGCGCAATGACCAGATTTTCAAAAAAAAAAAAAAGACCGAAGAACCACTGCTTCGACTTGCTTCTTCCGGGAACAATTTTTGTTTGATTGAGCTCGGTTTGGAACACCCATACCGGGGATTGCTATTTTGTTTCTAGCTCACAGTCATGCATTGAAGCACTGCGTCTGAATTTCTTCAACACATCTTTACACAAATCAACACGCGTACGTTTCTCGTTTCTGGGCAATTGTCAAATTACGCGGTATCCAACGAGAACAAATCTTCTTGACGACCAAATGTGCATGCAATATTGAATGCTGCTCCCATTAAGACCTAAGAATGCCTCTATGTCGGGATATCTCATATGATGATCTTTCGTTATCAATCGACTCACGGCATCGCTTGTTTCTGGTACAAGAAATTTTTTTGGAAGGCTTTTCCTTTCTTCGGCTCCCACATTTATTTATGATATTGTTTTTTCGATATTTTTCAATTAATCGAATCTAAAAAGAGTTGCTCATGAAAGGATTCAATATCTACTTCACTCCATCTAGGGTAACACATTGAAAAATTCACCAATTAGTCAAATGAGAAAGTGAAGGAATCTCAACTAGACAAGGCTTCGAACTCACAAGAAACTCCTCATCAGCACGAGACCAGTAGATCTCCCTATGTGGTTTGCATTCTACTCGTATGTAAAGCATTTACGAACGTCACTGACCTGCTTTTATTGCCGCATCTGTTGGCCCCATCTGTTTACGTTGGCATTTCCTGAACTTTCAATGAAGCTGATTAAATATTTTTGCTTTCAATTTTTTTAATTGGCACAAATATATTTTTTAATTAATCGCCAGGCGTAAATTTATTGCTGGTTAGTAGATAAATCGGTTTTGTTAAGTATTTTGAAGTTTTTTCTTCTAAATTCGAATGGAGCGTAGCGGCGGTTTGTTGTAGAAATGTATACAATTGAGGTCATCTATTTAATCAATCAAACAAGTGTTTGATACACATATATACACACATGTGTGCACACAAACTTTGTTCGCTTTTTCTACACTTTTTCGTGTCAATAAATACCGTCAATTGTTATCTTTCGTGTTAGCGCATTAGCCTCATGAAAACTCAACGTCAAATAGTCAATTTGTTGGTATACTTCATTGCTTGTAATTCGAATTATCTCATACAAATCTGATACTTAAGAATTTACTCATGCGACTACTGTCACTTTATCTTCACGAATTCGTCATAAAGTGTTTATGTCACCCGCTCACGTATCTGCATGCTGTTGCTTTTGCATCATTACTTCGTTTACTTGCGCTGAAGTGATCAATCAAAAGTTACAGAATCGTGAAAGCAGCCTGTTGAAATTATCTTTGTGGTGTGATTTATGGAACGATAAAAATGAAATTGTCGCAAATACCAAAGTGTTGATGAGTAAATCCATTCAGTGGGAGATGGCGAACAACTGAATTGTTGAATACACGTACAGGGTGTCCGCGGACAGAATTAGGTTTTAAATTTAAAGTTTTTCTCTATCCGCAGAAGAGCCGCGTTAGATTTGTTATTCGTACGGGTTATTTAGTCACGATGCCCCATGACAATTCGCGTCAGTATGTGCGCAAGAGAGCGACTGCACTGTGGCTTAAAAAAACGATTATGCATGAAAAATTGAGGAAGGGTCTTAGACCTCATCCCTACAAAATTCAAGTTCAATTCAAACTAGGCCAAACGATTACAATTTGCGTAAAAGTTTCTGCGCGACAATGTTGGAGCGATTTTGTACGGCAAGGGTTATTTTCTAGAGTGATGAAGCACAATTTCATTTAAATGGGGACCGATCATTTAGACGAAGGCACTTAAAGTACAGAACTCACAATTAAAACATCAGCAGTCACTTCATAAAGCGACGATTTGCATTGTCAAGCAGTGGAATAATTGGACCATATTTTTTTGAAAATCGTCAAAGGCAAACCATTTCTGTAGACGTTATTCCTTATCGGCTAATGCCGAATGATTTTTTTTGCCTATAATAAGCGAGACACACCACACAAGAGAGATCAGAGAGTCCATGGCGATACTGTGTCAATTTTTTCTCCAACAAACTGATAGGTAGTTTCAGTGACATATCCTGACCACATAAGCCCCCGACCTTATCCTTATGGCCTTTTGCTTTGGGGGTATCACAAATGTAAAGTCTATGAAACAAACCCAGCAACCATCTCAGCACTAAAAGGAAATATCGTTCGTAAGGTAGATGATATCCCGACATCACTTATCCAGCCAGTGGCAGGGATTTTAGCTGCAGCCTGATAGTTACAGCATTTAGAGGAAATAATTTTTGAAAAACAAAACCTGCACTTTTATTCTTTGTAAAAGTTAACAAAATAAGCTTCTAATTCCTTTTTAAATCTTAATTCTGCCGCGCCACACTTTTATATATAAATACAGTCAACAGAATCAGATTCTGCATTGGGCTTGGGATCATTAAGGTAAAAATAACTTTGGCCAAATTTATATTGTACTTTTTTGAGTCGGATGTATTGAGAGCGGATGAGCTTCCCTCGACTAACTCCTAAGAGCAAAAAAATAAATGCGGGAGACAGCAGTAGCTCAATGAATTCTCATTTCATCTGTCCTTCCCTATGCTCCTCTCCGTAAGCCTTAAGTACAAAGGACAATATTGCCTGAATGGTTGGAATATATTCGGCTGCCCAAACTCCCATTCTACTCCAAGTCTCTGATAAGACGTCAAACAAATTCGCATCATCCGCCTGGATTGTCCGTTCCTTTAATGAGGAAATTCCTTCAGCCCGCTGACTGATGCATCCGCAAGAGCTAAGGATAGTTAACCGCCACTCAAGAGATCCGATGGATAGTGCAAGGTAAGAAGGTAATTGAACAATTTGAAGTTCTGTGTCCGATTTGTGGTGGCATTGGAGTGAGGGTTTTGGCGAATTTCGGTTCATGAGTATCTCATTTTCACATCAAAGCGAAATTTTTCAACTGCTCGCGCCCAAAGATAGCTCTTATGAGCGCTTGGAGCACACTTAAAGGCGCTGCACTAGTCGTGAAAAAAAATCGTGCTCGACGACTTCAACATCAGTCCGCAAAGGAAAATGTTTGGTTCCAGAGTAGAAGCGCAGCAAGCATAAGGAAACCTCTGCTAACGGACTGAATCTTATCGACTTTGCCGTGACCGAAATGGTAGTAGTCAGTAGCATAAGACTCCAGCATAAAAAGATTAATCAATCAACATGACTGTCCCAGATGTGATGCGAGACCACATCGATCTTGTTGAGATAGATGGAAGGCACTCCACCAGTGTTTTAGGCGCACGAACGATCCACGACGTGAATGCTTGTGCATCTAACACCGTACGTTCAAAGCGAGTGGGTGTGGTGGTGAAGGAAGTCAAGACGAAGTACATGTCTCCTGTCATCAAACTGACGCGTTTTGCAAAACGCGAGCAAGTGGCTATAGCGCCAGTCAGTCAGAATAAGAAGATCACGAGTCCGAAAGCTACACTCACTACAGACGGCCAGCAGATTCGCCACTCAGAGAATACTACCCAAGAAAAACTCGTGCGAAAAATGAAATACAATTTTCCGCCGTTAAAGAAGAGGCTAGACTTCGCAGAGCTCGGAAAAATGGTGCGACAAAGAGTGCCGCAGAAAGAAAAGTAGCCAACTTACGATCGGACGTAATGCGTGCTTTGCATGATCGGTGAAGGGGAGTAAGGAAAGGAAGAGGGACATATTACTGGAGGAATGAAAAGAAAGACCGAAGTAAGTGGAAAGAAAAGGAAGATCGAATTAAACTGCCGATGAATTGGCCAACTGCGGATCAGCGGCTACCCCACATGGACCAAAGCCAATAATCAGAACCAGTTCTGCAGGAATCGTGAATTGGATCAACGATTATATATGCAATTTGCTTAAAGAGCGATTACCCAGTCCAGAAAACTGTAAAGTGTTTGGTGACAAGCCCGAACAGAAAACTGTCAATCTTTCTTCTTTCAAAAACTTTTAAGAAAAAACGTTCAGTTGATTGTCGGTATTATTACAGGACACAATCCATGTGGTCAGCATATGACCACCATTGGAATCATTGATGAACCGATTTACTTTTCTTGCTTAGAGGAGGCCGAAAACACTGATCATTTTCTCTGTGAGTGTGCTGCCTTGGCGTGAGCAAGACTACGAATTTTGGGTTCCGATGTCGTGTGAATGAGTAATATTCGACCTCTAAAACTGGAGGATATTTACAGATTTGCCAAAGAATCTGGAAAACTCTCATAGGACTAAGTATTTCTGTCTCTGTCTGTATTCTATCCTACCTCTTCCTCTTTGTCACTTCTTCCCTTTACTCCTTGACTATCTACCCTTTTACTTTCCAGAGCTTTGAATACAATGGTCTCTTTAGCCTGAGAATTTTAGAAGTTATCCGATCTCTTGGTGCTTCTTGGCTCACCTTTTTCAAGTTTCAAAACTTTCAAGTGGGTGACAAGAGCTTTAAATGTGGGCCAAGAGATGAAATACACGAAAATTTTATCACAAAAAACGGCAGCTTACAGAGCGTTCGAAGACTTATTACTTAGATTACGGCAGGAACACTTCTCTAACTTAAAGTATGGTGACAACGGCGGAAGCCACAGAGAAGTTTATGGCCATGGTGATCTATTTATGCACGATGAAATTAAAGTCCAGTTACCCGATAATGGCGAATGAGTAAAGCCATAGTGTGGTTCAAGAACAAAAAGCTGCGGGAGCTGATGGATAGAACCGGCTGAGATATTTAAAGACGGTGGCGAGGAGTTGCTAAGCTGCCTGCAACAACTCCTATGGAAAATATATTATTCCCATACTGTAGTTGGTACAGATAAATATGTGAAGATGTAGTTTTCATTATAACCGCTTGACGGGGCTTTATTCCTTTTGATTATCAATTTTTTGCAACTATCTCTAAATTTTCCTTTTCTTATGCGGTGGAATTTCTACTCATCGCGCTGAGCTTCTAATAATCGAACTTTTGCTTACTTTAAAGTGTGTTAGTGTGTTTGTGGGTTGCATTGAATAGAAAAAATTTAATCTCTCAGCTTTTATGAGCTGCAATGTATTTTTAATCTTTGGAAAAATCCGCACTACGAACTTACATCCGCACGTACGGACTTCCGCATGTGTGTTATGTACAGCTACGTTAACTACTTCCTTTACATACACATATGTGCACATATGTATGCATGTATATAGGAATAAGAATTTTCCAAACTTCGGTAACAAACAATCAATGCCTTCCTGCCCATGCACATACACACATCGTCGTAGCTTGTGACGCCACAATTCATATTCACAATGAAAGCGCCAAAGAATTAGAGCACAAAAGCCGGGAAGGAAAGAATGGAATTTCCCACGCGACTTTCCGCTTACCACGACTGACCAAAGACCAAACTCTAGACAATCGATGCAACAACGGTATACGGTATACGGTATGTGGCATGTGGCATATGGTATGTGTGGTCAGATCAGCAAGTGACAAAACCATACGTGACTGCCACCGCTTAAAAGTTTTATACGTATAAGTGTGAATGTGTGTGTGTGTATGTGTGTAATAAAGTATAGTTGGTAAGAATAACACTGAGTGGGAGTGCGGAAAATTGTGCGCGCGAGAAATGTAAGAAACCGCATAAAACCAATGGCAATCTACCGAGCCAGTGGCCAGTGGACACACCAAATCGGCTTGAATCTGATTGCAGCTGCCAATACTGCGAGTACAATAATTCGATGCATTCGATTGCAGTGGACATTCGACCGGCGTTCGGCGAGTAATGCCATTTCAATGGTGACCGCACAATAGCCACTTCACCATCACAGGCGCTTGTTTGTGTGGTGGCAATAAATGCCACTTGGTGTCTTCATTTTAGTGAAAAAATGAAAATGTTAAGTGCAAAACGACAAACAGCATACAACTTGATAGAAATACACAACAACAACTACAACGTATTGGTGGGATAATGTCAGTGAATGTGAAAATGTTGAACGAAAATGAGTGCAAGAAGCGTGAGAATGCGCATTATGGTCCACACCGGTTGGTCGATGCGAGTGCGACAAGCAGCTAACTACCCAGTTCGGACAGTCGCAGCCTCCTTGGCCGTGGTCAACCATTATTGGTGGTGATAAGAAATATTGCAATTGACATAAATGACAGAAAAAATGGCAGTAAAGTGCATACGAACTCAAACTTATGGCACCCATCCAAGCGTGGATATAAAAATGCACAAATCCACATTACTTTACTCACTCATTTGGTTGGTGAGATGAAAGGAAGAAACCGATTGTGTGCAGTAGAAAATGCATAAAGACTTGATAGCTCATTTACTCGTAAGAGTGCAAATATTTTTAAGAAAGCGACGGGAAATTGTTAGTTTGCGAACGGAGGGAGTAAACTCCGGAATGGAGGGTGTGCGAAATGGTGCCGAAGGGTTCTTGTGCCAAGCAGAGTAGAAGTAGTATACAACATTTAAAGTACTAAAGAATGCTTATGGGAAGAGAAGCAGACGCAACTGATGTCAGTCATAACGGAGCACTGCGCTAATAGGTAGGCACGCCCAAGGGATGGGTGTGCAAACACATGACTTCTGTAGAAGTTGTCTCGATGAGAAGGAAGAGGAAACAATCTCGCACCTTCTGTGCCATTGTCCTGCTCTATCCAGATGTAGACTCACCATTTTGGGTAGACAAGTTTTCATGAATTGGAAGATCTCGGTTCCGCAGTAATCAGGAATAGACTAACATTTTTTAAAAGCACACACTGGGCTTAGGAGAGGTAGAGAAAAGCTCCCCATGCGGCATTACAATGGACTAAGAGTGTGAGCGTGTCCCACAAGACAACCGCTTCAACCTAACCTCACTTAAATACTTTAAAAGCGTAGTCGATCCCCACCTGAGTTTTTTTTTTTAATTTGAAAAAGTCGCGCCAAGAAGCACCGAGAGGTTTGGTAACTCCGAAAATACTCAGAGTTGATAATCAAGGAGCATAGGAGGGAGGTAACAGAAAGAAAGAGATGGGATAGAATAGAGACAGAGGGTAGCTAGTCCTGTGCGAATTTTCTAGATGCTTTGCAAATCTGTAAATATCCCCCAGTTTAAGAGAACGAATTTAACTCGTTCTCTTCACGCCCGAACCCAAAATTCGTAGTCTTGCTCAAGCAAAGACAGGACGCTCACAGAGAAAATGATCGGTGATATCCGCCCCCTCTAAACAAGACGAGCAAATCGGATCCTCAACGATTCCGACGGTGGTCATATGTTGACGCCATGGATTGTGTCCTCTAATAATACCGACCAACACCCGAACGTCTTTTCTACCAAGTTTTTGAGGGAAGTTCGACAGTTTTTCGTTTGGGCTTGTCACAAAACACTTTGCAGTTCTGCAGTGTTTTAGACCGGACTATTTCTCTTTATGTAAATTGCATACATAATCACTGATCCACTTCTTCATTCCTGCAGAACTGATTCCGATTATTGGCTCTGGTCTCTGTGGGGTAACCGCTGATCCGCTGTTGGCCAATTCATCGGTAAGTTCATTCTCTTTAACACCGCAGTGCCCTGGAATCCATTTAAGTACAAGTTTATTCTGTCTTGCTACAGAATAAAGTTTCTTCTTACCTTATCGAACAATCTCTTAAAGGTATGCTTTGCGTTCTCCAGAATCTTTAGTGCAGCCTGACTCTCACTAAAGACTCTAATCTGTTTCGCTACCCCCCACTTGAGTGCATGTGTGAAAAATTCGAGTAGAAAAAGTTGTTGCTGTTATTTTTGTACGCGTTGCTTTTTCTTTCCCTCAATCTGATATTTGTAACAGGGCGTACTATAGAGGAAGTAGTATGTGTCGAGCTCTTCTTGATCGCTAAAGAAAATCTTAGTCCAAACTGACTACAGCAAGAGTTGCAATGCTTCTCAAGTGACTATTCCAGAAAAAAACTACGCTAGGTTAGATTATAAAGTTACCCATGAAAGAGCCCACTTGGACAAGCGACTAAATTCGTCTATTGTACTACCATTTCAAAGAAGAAAATAGTCTAAGCAGTAGGGATCCTGATCTTTCCAGCAGGAATGAAACGAGCCGCAGCAGCTGTGAGCACGTTGCGGCATGCGCGTTCGGCTACGTGCATATCAGTGAGGATGGGAAGAACGGCGAAGATATCCTCAGTGGTTTCCGCGAAGGCGGCCCTATTAGCTTTGGTGAAGTTAATATAAGACCGGTGATTCGCGGAAACAAAGTAAAGTCGGCAGGTCTCTCAATCGAGACGATAATAGGCAAGTGGTCTGATGCAAGCGGTAGCACAGGTTGCTATATTAGGCGAGCTGCTGCATTTGCCCACTACCCTGGTGCGGTTGTCATCGTTCACAGTGCTGAATGTCGAATAGTCTATCTGATCTGCTAATTAAAGTCCTATACAACCTATTGGGATTCCTCGCAATAGGAATTGCTGCTTGCGGTGCGTTCTGTTCTGCTTCAGTATGACCGGTGTCCCGTAATAGTTGCTACACTTTTAAGTACACCTGTGCTTGGTCTACTTAACATTTCTGTTGTCCTCGTTTTGCAGAAGTTAGACCAAAGTCGTATTGTTATTCCTCATATCTGTCCGCCTCCTGCTAGCCGCCACAAGTATGTGCCACTGAATTCGTCTTTGGAAGGAACCAGAGTAATTTTCACGATTTTCTAAAAAGATGCGATCCTCTCTGGCCATGCCCATGGAGAACTTGAACTTTCGTTCGAAAATTCAGTGCACCACCAGCTCTTTTGTGAAATTTTCTTATTATCTCTAAAACACTAGCGAAACTACTTCAACAAAAAAAATTACCTACGCTACTGTTCACTTATCGCCATCGGTCGCGTTATTAGTTTCTTTAATTCCACCACTGCTTCGACCAGTGTAGACATAACTACGGATATCGCTTATAACTTCATCAAGTAAAGCAATCGCTTAGCTGGTCGTGTGTGTCCTCAGCTTAACTACTTTTCACCTCACACCACCCGCACCAGCAGCAGCAGCCGTTGCACCATTACTGTCGCTACCATTTCTACAACTATCGCGATGCGGCCACACATTTGCGGTTGCTGCGAGTATACACCGCGTGAGTTCATTGCAGTGTAACAAAGCAATTCATTTCGAGTGTGCCACATGTTTCCTACTTTCATATTTGTTGCTCCACTACACTCCTACCGTTCGTCAACCACGCCACTGCTGCTGCAGCTACTAAGAGAATGCAATCGTTTGCGGAAAGTCAAAAGCTCAGCGGTTTCAATTGCAATTGACAGCGGTCATGTGTAGCTTGTGTGTGGTCCACATAACTCTATGAATTTCCGTTAACAATTGACTGGAAGCTACTTTTGTACTTACGTATGTATGTGTGTATTTATAAGTAAGTATGTAGGGGTGAGCGCAGAGCTGCAGTTGCAGCCAATACTGCGTCAACTCCACTGTTAAGGCTTCATGTTTCTATTTATTTATTTATTAAGAACTTTTTCGTCGATTTTATTTATTTTGCAATTTTATGGAAGATTGCAAAGGAAGCATTTAATATCAAGGCAGTTATTGAGTAATCTTTTTTAAGTGAATATTTTGTAAGATTAAGCAGTTAAGTCCCAACCGCGTGGGTTTCTGTGTAACTAACAATCCATTCAGGAAGTGAAATATGAAATGATCAATAATTTTGCCTCAAGTAGTAGTAATCGCCCCGGCAATACCATGAAAAACCTTCTTATAAAATCTATTTGTCGTTTGAAGGCATCATAAAATTAAATGACCCTTCATTTCCGATTCAATATAGAGACACACTACTGTGCTATTATATTTTTGAAATTTTTTATTATTATATTAGGAAATTAGCAAATAGATAAACTTTTTTTTGTCTGGCTCCCTGAGGTATTAAATATGTAATAACTTTTGAAAAATATGATAAAAAATGATTCACAGCCCATTTAATTAGCTGAAATATACATAAATTTTGCTCTTCAACAAATTCCCTATTGCAATGAACATTTATTTAAAAATCAAATATTGGCAAAAAAATATTCAATATTCAAATGTGCTTTTACCACATCTTTGACAAATATTTTCTGGCTTTTATTTTTAATGACAATGCATGCACGAGTATGTATTTGCGAAATGAACATTTTGTTGGTGAATGAATTTTTTATAAATTCATAATTTGATTTAGAGATACTTTTTTTTTTTTTTTTTTTTTTTTTTTTCAATATATCCAACACGTTCGCGGTAAAGGGATTGTGCAAAAATACAGCAAAGGCAGCACAGCGTGAAATCTCTTAAAATAAGAGAAAAAAAAACAGCAACAATAAAGTAATAAAATAATCAGAAAATGGCATCAGGTGTGACCAGGTTTTAAAAAAGTTTATGAATTTTTAATCTCGCTAACAGACAAACATACATAAGCAAACATATACAAAAAAAATCAGACAGCATAAGCGTTTTGAACAAAAATAGAAGTGGCAACGGAAGATAAACGAAAGCCGAATAGGTATTAAAAACATAAATAAAATGACTAAATAAAGTCATATGGAGCTTAAATAAAAGTCATTTCATGGCAAATGTTTTAGGGCAATACGCGTAGTAGTATGGGTATGCACGTATATGCATATGTATATGTGCATGCATGTAAAGTATATATGCATGTGTGTATGCATATTTGGCTGTACATAAAAAGGTGATTTCGAATTATTAAATTCCAGTAGCTTTTGCGGTCGAACGATTAAATTTTATGGATATTTTAGGAACGCGATAAGTTATTTATTGCTGGGGACGCTGAGAGATATAAAAAGCAGAAAAATTACCACAAAAGTGAGAACTGCAAAGTCACTCGGAGAATTACCGGTTCTAAAAGGAGCAGGGAGCAGTTAATTTGAGCTTCTCTTGTTGGTGAATGGGATTCTTGAGCGGAAAGATGAGTCTAAGAACACGAGATTGTGCACTCAGTGAGACGCATCAGCTACTTATGATCGTAAATCATGCCAACTGTCAAGTAATTGATAGCGTTAAGCTAAAGCTGGGGTTGTGCGCAAACACTATTTGTAAAAAATGATTCATAAGCCTGCTGCGAATTATGGAAGCGTGCACATATCTGAGTTTTATCGCTTTCAACTAAAAGTCTGATTACTCTCAACTTGGGCATCAATGCGCTATGGTAATAAGTGTCGCTCGGTACCAAAATAATCCATTTAAGCCTACATTTTATTTCACTTCATTTTATTTATATCAGTAGTACAGAGTATCCTCCGCGAAGGTAGGCATTAGAAGTTGTCTTAACATGGGCCACACTCCGCTAGGCTGGAGAGAGATAAAAGTATCTTTCATAACCTGCCTACCTTGGTCCTCACACTTTAACCCCAAAGACTTCAGACCAATTAGTCTTACGTCTTTTCTCCTCAACATTCTAGAGAGAATAGTGGACGAGTATATGTGGGGCGTTCAACAATATAAAGGCGAGCGCTATAGTAGATGCTTTAGAATACTTTGGAGTTGAACCACACGTTGTTGTCCTAATAGAAGCAATACTCGTCAGAAGGAAGGTAACGACTAATTTAGGCAGCACTACTCTAAGTAGACAGGCCTGCAGAGGCACACCTCAAGGTGGTGTCCGCCCCCCTCTCCACTGGATTTTGGCGGTAAACTCGCTATTGCTGACCCCTTATGGACATTCTGCGCTCTAACATGGCCACGCTTAGTAGCTGGCCTGAGAGTAGGGGACTCGCTATAAATCACGCAAAAACTGCAATAATTCTCTTTACAAGGAAACATAGGCTTCTTATAATCTCCCCGCTGGTTTTTAAAGATATGGAGATTCTTGTGAGAGAAAATGTCAACTATTCATATTAGATAGGAAACTCACATGGAAACTTAATATTGAGGAAAAAGTAAAAAAGGCAACGTTGCATTATATACTTGCAAAAAAGCGGTCGGTATTAAATAGTGGTTAACACCTCGTGTAACTCATTGGCTATATACTTCGGTAGTTAGACCAATCTTAATATATGAAATACTTGTATGGTGGCCATCTGCTCAAAAGGCGAGTTACAATAAAATCATGAGTAAGGTCCAAAGAATAGTCCCTTTATGCATCTGTGGTTATTTAAGGCCTACCCCAAACAAAGCGCTAGAAGTGCTAATGAATTTGCCTGCACTAAATGTCGTAGGGAAAAACGTGGCCGGCGCCTCGACGCTTAGACACTAAAGTATGGCGCTATGCAAAGAACGGTGGTTTGGCCAAGCCTGTATTTTGCACACTCTGAATAGTCACAAACAAGAAATAGACTATTCTATTCCTAGACTTACCTACGACAAGCTCTTCAAAACAAGTATACCGTCAAGAAGGGAGTGGCAGACACCAAGTCCATGGAGTAGGGGGGAATTCAATTTTTATACCGATGGTTCCAATCTAGACCATAAAGTTGGCTATGGAGTATTTTCGAAGGAATTAGGACTGGAACTATCCGTTCGACTACCAGACTACTGCAGCGTCTATCAGGCAGACGTTCTAGTTAGCTATAAAAGAAGTGGTTACATATCTAAATACGCACGCCGTAACAAAAATCACGATAAATATATTCTCGAATAGCCAGGCGGCTAATTAATCAATAAATGCGGCTATACTAAGATCAAAGATTGCACAGAAATACCGGGCAGCGCTAAATGATATTAGCGTCGTATACAAGGTCAGCGTCATTTGGGTTCCGCGGCACAGGGATTTTGAGAGAAACTGTAAAGCCGATGAGCTAGCTAGGAGAGGTACTGTTCTACAACTGCTCAGTGACTAAAGTACCATTGGGATGCCTATGGCCACGGGTAAATTAATAATGAAAAACAAAATTATCCAAGAGTCTTGGGAAGACGAAGATACATGCGTAACAGCTAGACTACTATGGCCGCAAATAAACAAGAAAAGGACAAAGGAATTGCTTAGCCCCTCCAGAGATGATTTCTCGAAAGTCGTGGCTTGTGTCACCGGTCATTAGCTATTTGGCAGGCTTTCCTTGAGACTAAGAATATTCTCCCATGCATATTGTAGAAGTTGTAGAGATGAGGAAGAGTAAGAAATAGTTGAGCACTTCCTTTACAATTGTCCAGCCTTAGCTAAAATCAGAGCAGGTTGTCTAGGTAAACACTTTTTCAATTCTCTTACAGAACTGTCTGCCGCGGGGATTAGACCAATCCTGCGCCTCAAATGGTTTCATGAAAGTAAATAAACAAGGTTCCCGTGTCGCACAGTGGTATCTCAACGGACCTGCGAGTGAATTGGTGATACGGAACGCCTACCACCATAAGCTAACCTAACAGAGTAAAACTTAGGTCTTCAGTAGTAGGTCTTAAGAATTCAACATTATAATATGCAACTATAATTAATTTGAAATGAAATTTTCTTAATTCATCTTTTTACAGCTGGTCATTAACAAATCTATTCAATATATGTAACTTGGCAATAATAATAAGATAAGGCTTTAATAGTAGGAAAAGAAAAGGTAGGTTAAGAAAACAGGAAAAAGTAGTTATTTAAGAATAAAAAAAAATTTTTTGCTCTAATCCCATGCATTTAAATACTTTTCAAGTAATAATAGACTTGTGCCTTGTAGTTAAATCTGTTAAAAAATCTGTCACATCTAACTTTATTCGTGTAGATCTCAGAATGGTGAAAACTAATCCAAGAGGGTAGAATCTATGAAATTTTTTTAACAGCTAACTCTTGAAGGTGCGCTTTGTTTGGTACGAAGAAGTATCCACTGCTGAGTAGCAAAAATGCTTTGAGACTTGGTTCAAGCGAATGCAGAAGTGTTTTGACTTCCAAAAAGAATATTTTGAAAAACATTGAAACAATTTCATTTTCAATTTCATAACAATTTTCAATTTCAATTTTCATAGCATTTTATTCTATTATTTTATGCGTAAGTATATGCGACACTACACACTGTAACTGCTTGGGTAGCTTCCTTAGATGGAGTCCATTCTTAATTGGGCCAAGACCCGTTGCGATTGAATCAAGTGGGCGGCTTTCATTGTCGCGGATACCTAGTGTTTGTTGATAAATCTGATAGGCTTAGCGCTGGTATGGCTGATGGTGGCTATAATAGTACCTCTATATATCTTTAAATCATTATTTGGAATATTTTGATGAACTACATCATTCTGGCATTCTCCGTGAGAGAATAGTTTATTTAGTTGGCCAACAATCGAGGCTTTTTCTAAAAAATACGCTTTATTGGTTAAGGGTGAGAAAACTTCCACTGCCACGTCATGGGGGATTCGGCAGCTGAATTCTGCATAATTATTTTGCATGTATTCACACACTCGTCCAATCAGTCGTTGTTCAAACGGCAATGAAGTGGAAATGTATGGATTTTTTTTCGTGCATCACTAACGCAATCTTACTTTTTTTAAACAAACTGCTTCGTGACTCCAGTTACGTCAGCCTATCAGCTGATTCCATCAAATTCATTGAGAGCCAGATAACGGTCAGTTATTGGCTGCACCTTCTCAATTCTTTTCACCAGGGGTGTACAAGGCTTCCATTTCGAATGGGAGTTAGTTGGGTTTAAGCATCTTCTTGTTGTAGACGATTGTTTTTCATATCTCTCTTTCTCTTCAGACATTTAATCAACATTCGAATGTCGGCGAAAACCCAATCGAAGCGGTATATAAAATATGAAAGCAATACCACCGGGCTGTTTTTGGAAATAGTTCCATTAATAGGTTATAGAAAAAACTTGCTGTAAATGGTGCCGTTTATTTAGTAGAGAAAGCGTAAATGGGTTAATTTAATATTTCATTAACATGTTGAGAATTGTAGACGTGAATTGAGCGAATGAAATAATGACCACTGATTACCTCTTTCACAGACATTATCTATTGTGCCGTCATATAGAAGGAATACTATAAAAATTGTCACGTTTAACTCTTATTAAACTTTCAGCAGAGCTTCTACCCCAACTTGCGATGTGGGTCTTGATGTTTTTCCTCTCAAATGGTGGTGTTTTTCCTCCTCAGCTTTATGCTGATTCGATTACCAAATGTTTTTTATGAGAAGTTTTTGCAGCACAGAAATACATTTGAGGATTGCCATTATCTGCCGAGCAGCGATGTTTGTTAGAAAAAAGCTTTTATGCTTTCACATACATATAATGTCCAATAACCACTGTAGGTTTCGACCTACCGAATAATAACCAACACAAGCTCACTCGACTACGGCAGCCGAAAATCGGGCATAAAATACTACTAGCTTAAATTTGCAAGTACAAAAAATATTCTTAGCAAAATTGTAGGTACATTTAAAATACAAATATATACAAAATAAATATATATACATATTTTCTTCTAAAAAAATTTCCCTTGAACTTACCCATTGTACCCAATTTGAACTTTGACTTTACCAAACTGAACTTGTGAAGCGTTTTAACGCCCATTCAAGCATCATTGGCATTACTCTCCAACTTCACTTGAACTTTGGAGAATAAAGAAAATTGTGAATGAATGGTTGGAATTGTTTAGTGATAGTCCCTTTTGGGGGATTTTCGCTTTTGTAGTAGTTGTTGACATTACACCAAAGCTACGCAGCGCCATTGATATGCGTTTCTAATGAAGAGAGGGACGATTAAATTTCATTGAAATCGATTTAATGCTCAACTGAATTGACCGCAATAACCGCCAGCCAGAGGCAAGCCGCAACCAACTGTGTCACAACCACACACACACACAAACAAATATACACACACATACATACACACAAGCAATCAGCCAAAATTTTGCAGCCAACAAAGGCGTACTGATGTTTTGAAGCAGTTATGCTTGTCAAGGAGAGGGAGAGAGAGCGAAAGGAGCAGTAGCTGAATAGTGGATTCACAGCCAGTATGCGTTTAAATGCAAGGAACGGATAGTTTGTAAGGCCACAAGTCTGGGAGATAATGAAAAGATGTTGGCAGTGATTGCAAATTTGCCGTTTTAAAGGAATAAATTAGGTGGATATGCGGCAATTCAATTTATTTGCAATATTTTTGGTGGTTTTTTTGTGTGAAGTATTAAACTTTATCAATTTCGTAATTAAGTTTATTAGAAAATATAAAATAAGCGGCCTCATAGCATATTTACACTGAGCGTTTAACTGCAGTTAAGAAAATGAGTTGCAATGAAGCAAAACCAAATATTAAAAATTAAAATCATCGGTATTTTTTAGCCACTTGCAACTTGCAAATTATTATAAGAGTGGCGCAAAATTAATCAACCAATTTTTTTTTTGCATAATTTTTTACTATGACAATTAAAAAAAAATTTTTTTGAATGGTAGAAATCTTTATTTTGATCTTTACGCTCTTCATTGCTTGTCGGTTTGTAAACTGCAGCTTTCTAGTTCATTGTAGGGTGATTAATTTTGCGCCACCTAGTACTAAAAACTAAATATCAAGAATTATTCTAAAAATCCTGTTTAAAAAATTTGATATTTTGTTAAAAAATTTTCTAATGTTTAAAAAAATTAAAAAAAAAAAAATTTTCTACTTTCTTAAAATTTTGTGCAAAGAGTTAAATTTTATTTTCTATGAAATTTTTTGACAAAATTAATGAAAATTAAAAAAATAAAAGAAAATTAGTCAAAATTGCTTAAAATGTTGTCGTTAATATTTTGCCTTTAAGTTGCAGATAATCGAGTTTCGTGCTTAAACGGATTAGTGAAATTAAAGGGATTGGAGTTGTTTTCGATAACAATTTTTCATTTGGTAGGTATTTTAATTCAGTAACATGCAAGTCATACTGCGTTAGATTTTTCAAAGCATAATGGCTCTAAATTATTTGATCCTATAAACTTCACCATACGTCATTTATTAGGCCACAATCCTGTTGCATACGCTCTTGTTCTACTTATACAAGGTGGTGCAAAATTGATCATTCAATTTTGTTTTTCGAATAACTTTAATAGTAATTTAAAACAAAAAAAAAATATAAATCTTTGCGCCGCCTTGTAGTTATGCTGGCGATAGGGATATTCATTTCGACGCTTCAATCTGGGCTTAAAGAGCTGGCTAAGTGCAATTATTTCTATTTTTTTGGAGCAACATGATATTCATAGGATCTGGCATTCTGTAAGAGCAGCCTAAGCCAAGCCAGCCTGTTTCCTTATACTGTTTTTCAGTAAAATTGTGTATTTACCAGCACAACTTTTTATAGTCAATCATTATAAAAATAAAAAAATCTGTCTTCCTTTAATTTTCAGTAAATTTTTTTTTCGTTTCCTCACACAACACTTATTTTTGGCCACAGGCAATGAATTGCAATACCCCCATAGGAGCAACTAAATTAAGCAAAAAAAGTTTAATAATATTTTTTTGTTGCTTCTCATTTTTTCTTTAATGCTCTTGACCGCATTTTGCTGGCCTCACTGCTAGTCACTGGTCAGTCACTACAAATGTGAGTGCATTCAATTGAAAATTGAATTTTCAGTTATTGGCAGCACGAAGCAACACATCCACAATCGACCAGCACCAGCACCAGCAGCAGCACCGACAAAAGTGGCTGCAAAAGTAGCTTCTCTGCGTTTTCTTTAAGTCTCATGCAAGCAAAGTGCTCGTGTAATGCACACAGGATGCGGGCGCGCCTGTAACTTCCTGCCTGCATCGCCTGCATTGCCTGCTTGAATGCCTGACTGCCTGACTGCCGACTGGCTTTGCGACTGAACTGCCAATCTGCACGAAGCAACGTCGCTTCGATATCTTTCATAGACTGTTGCTGCCTGGCTTTTCAGCTTAAATTTACTTTGGCCCTTTTTTAATTTCCTCAACATTTGTGGCCATGCATAAACACACATACATACGTGCATACATACATACATACATCGGCACCCTATTCTTCTTCACTTCCTTATTTAATGTCAGTGCATTTCCATTGATTTGTCTTGCATTTTTTTTCTTTCGCTTTTTTGCGAAAATTCCTTAAACTTGAAATTATTGAAATTGTCTTCCTGCTGAATGCTTCACATCCTACAAATTCTATGTACATTCCCTTCCCCACTACATTTCCAGCCAGCCATTTACCAGTCAGTGGCTTGACTTGGCTTTTCAGCTTTTGTCTGAGTGATTTTCTTCGAATAGTTTTTGATATTTCAATGTCGAATTGCCTTTGTGGCAGCTGACCATGCCGAAGATGCCGTTACTCATGGCACTACTACGAGTAATAATGAAAATATTTTGCTCCGAAAATTGCTCTTCAACAGCAAAAGAGGAGGACGGAGCAGCAGCAGCAGTAGCAGGAGCAGTAAGATGATATTTACTTTGGTGATGACGATGATGATGATGCAAGTGTCAGCTGATATTTGGCTTAGAAAACTGCTGATGCTAAGCATATTTACTGATGCAAACTCCCTGGCAATGTGTTGAGTTGCTGATTGTGTGGTGTAAGCTGGTGTTAGTTGGTGTTGGTTGGTTTTGCGCTGCCTGCCCGTTGGTGGGTGTTTGTCGGCATTCTGCCCTGGCACTAGACTGGAAATTATCTTCAATCAGTCGCAAACGTGTCAGCATGTGAATTCAATTTGGTATTTTAATTGGAAGTGCAGCCAATTTTCAGCAAATGTGTGTGGGCATTTACAATTGGGATGAGCCGAAAGAAACTGCGTATTGTATTTCTTGATCTTAATTGAAATTATATTCTTGCATACGTGATTTAGGTATTTAAACGTACAACTAGAAATTAGAGAAGACTCCACAAGCAAGTAAAAATGAAGTCATAAATATATTATTGTGTGAATATTGGAGAAAGTAAAGGGTTGCCCCTTACCGACGGACCCATGTGTTTTTGGGCCCATTCCAATCGACGAGGCTTGTCCGCAGGCAACAATCTCTGCGTCAATTGAATCTTATACGGGAATAAATGCAAATCAATGCGAATAACTCGTTGTAAAGTAGTCCGAGTAATGCTCAACTGCTGAGAACGGCGACTTTGGGATGTCCTTGGCGACGTCTCAACACTGGCCCGTACAAGAGCAATATTCTCATCCGATCGCCTTGGACGCATCACCAGTCGGAAAACTTTCCTACAAACGTTTAATGGTGTTCTTAGAAGGCGCACTTTTCACATTATTTATTTTTTTATACGCACGTTGAGTTTTCACAATTGACTTCTTTTGTTAAATGTAATTTTAAACAATTTGGGAGCGCTCGCGTGGCGTGTACTGTTCCATGGTAAAAATCTGCTTGGACTGACGCTTCCAACGCGGTATGCCATTAAGGGATCTGACGTCTCTGTCAAAAGATACCGGGTTGCCAGATGGGTCCGTCGAATATTAACAACCCTGTAAGTTGGTTAATGGTTGTAAAGGGTTAAGGAGTAGCCCTTTAGCACTGCGACCATATTGATATATTGTGCACATGGTTCCAAAGAAAATTTCTCAAAAAAATTAAAAGCAACTTTCATTTCAGTTTTAAACCGAGAGAGTCATTTGCGAAGTCCGTGAAAAAGTAAAAACTACTTAATTGTTTGTGGTAAACCTTTTTTTATGATATATAATATGAGCATAGTCTTCTTTTAGGCTTATATACTTCCTCCAACGCTGTTCTAGTTTTCCGACCTCTTTCAAATAATATGATTTGTCCAAGTGTAAAAATTAGCCATTCGTTTCTGCAATCACCGTTTCGTTTGAACCAAATCCTTTTTCCCGTCAGCCATTTCTTCAAACGCGGAGCAAATATTAGTTCGAGGGATCCGAGTCTGAATACTAGCGGGGATAAGAAACGAGGGTTCCAACCATTTCCACTAAATTTGCGACAACAAATGCGGCGACGTGAGCTGGTGCGTTGTCGTGAAGAAAAAGTAAAATCACTTGACTTTCTCGACTCAAACGAATGCCAAGCACAAGAAATAAAGCGATCTGGCTGCGACTTGGGGGTGTGTTCTTTCAAGAGATGCTACTAACTAAATATAACCTCGATATGCACCAGTAGAGCCCATTCTCTCTGACTTTGAACGGACTTTTCACACGAGCCTCGTAAGTCATATTTAAAATTTATGTTCGAAATTTTATTTTAATGAATGGTAACATTCTTTGGTATTAATATGTTTGTATTACGGCAGGAGACTATCTGGATACTTTAAAATTCGAAAAATAATTTCAATATCCTTTATGATTAGGCGATTGAATTTGTATGCATTTTAAATGATTTTCAAGCTTAGTACAAAATAATAATTAATCCAACAGGTGGCGCTGGGCTCGAGCTGCTCAGAAATCTAGAATTTATGTCCTATTCGACTGATATTCGGAATATTTATTATCTATATAGAATAAATTAACTCGGAAAACAATTTTCCCAATCGAATTTAGTTCTTCGAGTGCCTTAAAACCTTCTATGGATAACCATTTTGGAAGTGCTTGGAAGTGCTTTTATAGAGACGTGCGATTTTATTTAAACCCCTGGGTAGTTTACGAACAATCTTACTGAAAGAGCTGAGAATATATATTTGTGAGGTGGGTCTTCATGTATTTCTTCAAACTGGTGGACCCTCCGTTTTATGCCGCCTCCGAATGCCAGATGTTTTCTTTGAGTAGCTTATTCATGGCAGAAATAAGTTTGCCATTGCCTGCTGAGGCAGGACCGCTATGAGAATTTTTTTTATTATTGTTGTCAAGCACCATTCCTTTCGGCTACGCCAGCCATCAAGGGGAATACCTGATGGGTTATCAGGATTATTTAGGTACAGGTCTTGCGAAAATTTCCCCTAGGCATTACAATGGGCCTCTGTGGCTACCGACCGAGCTCATTCTTGATAAAAGAGTAGCTCGTGCTCGGGAAAAAACTATAGGTTTTCTTGAGCATTGGGTTGTTAGTTTTTGGGTGAAAGATATGAAAATATGTAAATAGAATCGGAAAAAATTATGATTTTTTGTGGCTGTTTGCAGAAAAGTAAGGTTATAAAGAGACTTTGGAAGCTATCGAAATTTATAGGTAATGGTAAAAACGGGGGCCAGTAACTACAGCGTCAAGAAATGTTTTGGGAAACGTATTTATTTCTGATATTGCCACAAAAAACTTAAAAGTAATTCAAAATATATTTCTTTCCGTGACAGCAGCTTTTTTACAGTGTGAAGCCTGCGTGATAAGCGGATTCCGGATCCTTGAGGGTGTGCGTGCCTTACTTCTTCTATGGCCCTTAAAAAAGCTTCCGAAAACCAAGCCAGGATAGGAAGACTATTCGGGATCGCTTCGACGACGTTTTGCATTAGGTAGGTAGGTAGGCATCCTCAAGTAGCACTAAAGCGTCATTTTGATACCATTATGAGACCTCCAACAGACAGATATCTACAGCCAGCCAGAGCTGTTGATGTAATGGAAAAGATTGGTGGGACTTAGGTTGGCGCACTGACCCAAGCTGTCGAAGAAAGGATCACCCAGTGACCTCAGTCGTCTAGCTGCCAAGCCCGGACATTTACAGAGAAAATGCTCAACAGTCTCCTTCTCTGAAGGGTCCACACAGCTCCTGCAATTGGGGGGTTAAATGGCAACCCTAGCTTTTCCGCGGGTGTGCCGATCGTCCAGTGACCGGTAAATACAGCTACGAGATTGGAAATTGAATGAGGATGACTTTCTGAGTCCTCCGCGTATTGCACTGGGGCTAAAGGGTTTTCGAAATAGGTCATGAAGAAATGTAGCACCATCTTTTCTGCGCTTTCCTAAGAAATAATTTGTACACTTTCCCTTTAACAACTGTCAAGGGGATGCCGATGATAGGGTAGGAGGCCTCTGAAGCCAATTCAGTCACCTTCCTGGCAAGCGCATCAGCAATTTCATTTCCCTCTATGTTTCTATGTTACCTGCACCCCCAAGAGATTTGAACTCCTTCTTACAGGAGTGTATTAATTTCGTTCTGCACCATGGCGTCGTCAGAGCCGTGATCGCGGTTTGACTATCGAAGAAAATGTTAATATCTCCCTCGCTTCAGCGTTCCCTGAGTATTTTGCATGCTTGCAGGATCGCAAAGCCTTCTGCTTGAAAAACACTAGCAGTATTCAGCAGCTTAAAGGATATAGATAAATTGGCTGATATAGAGAAAACCCCTCCGACTCCCGATTCCATCTTGGAACCGTTAGTGAAGACAGAGGTGCAAGCTGTGGTGCAGATTTTCCCCTCGATCTACTCCTGCCTATTTGGAAAGATTGCCCTAGCACGACCCTTAAACTCTAGTTTGCGTACAGAGAGATCTGCTTGAGAGAAATACGGTGTTAACTGCCCGAAAATGCTACCATGTCCCTTGAGAGATTGCCTCCAGAGGCTAACCTCCTTGCATCAGGTCATAAGTCACAATATTTTTTGGCGTACCGTATTTCACTCGCTTCCTGCCCTTAGAGTTTGCTTCCAAGTTCATGAATAATGTTAAGTGGCCTTTGAAGGTCAGAGTGGCTGGCAACCGAGGCTGCTGCGATGGATATTTATGTAAGACCAAAATGGTTTGGACTGTTTCCAGGAAAGCGAGAAGCTAATTCTTAATCTTTATAGAAAAAGTTTCCAGATCCGAATTTCATGCAGATGATTGCATCAAAATTATTGATTTTCATAACTCTTTCAAGACTTTTTTATTTCTAATTATTGGAGGACTGATTTTAATATCTACATAAGTACATATGTATGAATATATGTAAGTATGTATGTTTGCTGAGATTTTTCTAAATTTTTTCTCAAAGTGTGGAGAAAGATAACAGTTTGCTATTATAATTTATTTTCTATATTATTTAAAAATTATTGTAACATTTCTCTCTTTTTTTTTGCAAAACAACTAAATTTGTAAACATGGCGCTTGCCTGTCAGTTGCTGACACATCATTAGTGAGCTCCCCCAACCACATTTCAGCGCACAAAAAAACACAAAAAAAACAAAAAGTCGACGCTCGATTTCTTCTGCATCCGCTACAACAGAAGCAGGCAGTTTTCCCACACTATTTCATTGTCATTGCTATCGATTTGAATGCGTTTGGCTGCGCGCTTTTTCTCACTACACACAACCACATTTGCATGCACATATACACATGCACAGCGACGCATGCATTTCGATTGTACGAGCATAGCCGCACACGTTTTGTAAATAAATTTCTTTTCAGCTATTTTGCTATTTTCATGCTTGTCTAAGCGCGCCGCACACAAATATCACAACGACGCGATCGGAAATATGTTTATGTGCATCCTGAGTTGAAGTGGAGAAGAGTTGAAATGCAGAACGAAAAAAAAAAAACAAAGAAAAGTGCAACTGAAATGTTATGCCAAATAAAGAAAATATTTCGAAAACGAAGAAAATTGCAAAACAAGTGGAAATTGCACACGTCGACGAAAATTTGTGAGCAGAAACGCAATGTCCTAAATTTTGCTGTTACACTTGTGTTGAAAAAAATTGCATGTTAAAAAAATGGCATATGTAAATGTTTTTCTATTGTATTTTTACAGCTTCTGAAGGCGCTTTTTTCTTTGCTTACTTCAATGCTGTTTGCTCATTTCACCATTTTGAGCAGTTTTTCTAACGTTGTTTTTTTCTTTGTAGCACTGCAGTGGCTTCGTACTCGTTGCCAACGAATAGCTGCTGGCAATGATTCATTGGTTACAATATTGCAACTGTGGCATGGTATTGATTATGGCAGTAATGGTGTTGTAGGAGTGGCAAAAAAAAACAAAGTTGCTTGCAAAATTTCTCTTTAAGGACCTAAGTACCTATAAAAATTTTCTAAAGCTAAGAGCGGTGTAAAATTAAGAAGTTGAAATTATTAATAAACAAAAAAATTTTTGGTTTTTTGTATTCAGGTCACTGACGCCGATGCTACAATGCGCGCCGATTGAGAAGCCCCGCAGCGACATTCCTGGAAGAATTGAGTGTACATCCGCCATTTTAAATGATTAAAATAAAAAAAATTATAATTATAATTTATATTTTAATGTGTAAATAAACTGTATGCCAATTTTGAAAAAAATATATTTACTTATTCATTTTAAATAATTTTAATGAAAATCAGAGAAAATATGGCCGTGTACAGGTATCTGTCCCCTTAAAAAGTATCGATTTTTATCTGCCCCTTTACTGCTTACTTCGCAGAAGGGTCCACCAGTTCTATTATAAATTTTTCGAAATTAAATTATGCCAAGAGCTTAACTTGAATAAACCAGGCCAAGAAGATATTTATCGATAGCACAGGAAATACCGGTAAGTAGGGATTGGCAGGAAAAGGGTAACTAAGCCACGAGTACACACACACCAAAGTCACACAATAACAAAAACAACCAATGCAAACGAAGCAGTAGGTCGCTCGCTTTTCATGCCACAGAAAAGATAACACCAACGGCAATTTGAATAAAACCACTTCCTTACAATTGCTGGGCGAATACCAAGGAATGTTGTATGCAACTCAAGATGATGCTGTGGCAGCAACCTATTTTAAGTAGCAACAAAAAGGAGAATCTGCATAAATAAAAATAGGAAATAGCAATAAAACACGTGTAAGGCTTTGAAAAATGTGCATTGGTATGCAAGTATGTTTGTGTGTATGCCTGTCTGTCTTAGCAGGAATTGCTGCGCGGAGCTGGGCGCGGCAAAACGAGCGCACGCTATAGATTAACTGAAAAGATATGTGAACACGCGCGTTTGAGAAATTACAAAGTAGTGCTTAAGATGGAGTGAGAAGGGGGTGAGAAGAGACAAGCACAGCTGTGGAGGCTATCAACGGCAGGAGCAGCAGAGTAGTAGCTGCATGCTCCAAATGTGTACGTGTGGTAATCGAGCAAAATGCGAGTGCCGCTATTATTATGAGTGGCAAAAATGCCGCTCTTGTTGCCAACTAGCGATACTCCTTTTTCTATGGAGTGCATACCTATCTACGTAACTATAAAGACTCCACTGCTGATAGTTTTCTTTTATACTTTTTGCAATTGCGGCTCGTCTACCTTGATGCTGCTAACCAAAGCTGTTGCTACCATTCAGCTGTTTAGTATTTTCTTGCTATTGAAATTGTGCTTGGCATTTGCTTTGATGTCATCGATGAAAGCAATAAAAAAAAAAAAAAATAAAAATCAACTTTTTACTTTCTTCTGGACTAAAGTGTGCTAAATCGAGTAGGGGCTTGTTTGGTAGTCCACGAAGAGAATTGCATAAATGGAGTTGAATGTTTGCTTTTGAGATTTGTATGAAATGAACACTAAAGCAAAGTTAAATTTCCATTGCCATTAATAAATAAGTAGATATCATGACGACCATCTCAAAAAAAGTAGTTTTAAGAAATTCGGGCTTGAAGTTTGAGCAACAATTCCAATAGAATAACTTAGATCATAATATTTACTACTCACTCTGGATTAATCGGCGATATATATACAGGCATATATTATAGAAGTATAAAGTATATATACATATATGTATAGAATAAATAAAGGTTGTGTGGGATACAAAGGATTTTCTGGAAAGAACGAGTCCTCAAGTCGTCCGGTAACATCTGCCGTTCATTGTGCGATTCGCTCCACTCGGCCGGCTTAGACGCCACGTCATAAAATCAGCTGTATCTCCGAAAATAATTCGAATTTGGAAAAATCCGTTGAAGAGCATATTTTTGAAAGTCTAAACTTTGAAAAAATATGCAACAAAAAAAATCTATTTTTCTATTTTAATTTCTAGACCAGAATCCCCCTTAATAAATCAGTATTATTATAATTAATATTTATTTAACTGCTCTGACTAAAGGACGATTCGAAAACAAAAGTAATACAGTTATTTAAAACAAAAAATATTCGACCAGGCACAGCCAAGAGTTCCTGAAGATGACTCAAAAGGTATTATGCAGCACGAATTTTTTGTGAGAAGATCAGACAGTTAATAAGGTCGTACGCAGTTTGGGCGTTATGATACGTTTCTGTGAAGATTTGAATACTTGGTTTGTACTTCGACCTCATGGTCTTTTGAGCCGGCATTTACTTGGAACGATTCGCCAAAACAGAAAGGATTTAAGGGAAAACAACTCGTGAAGTCGCATAGTGTCATCATTATCTGTATAGTTTTAACGAAGAACGAAACGAATACTACCCAACAGGCTTCAAATTCACCCAACATGGGTCCTGCTGATTTTTTTATGTTTGATCAAGTCAAAAAACCGCTACGGAAAACCACTTCGGTGTTTTAACAGCTGAAAGGAAGTAATGGAAAAATCAAAGACGGCTTTGACGGCTATAGCAAAAATAGAGCTCCAGAAATATTTCGAAATCAGTTTCAAACGCTGGCATAAGTGCATTGCAGTTGGTGAGAAATACTTTCAAGGCTATGATGGAAAGAATAATGAGATGGCGCTTAACGTGGTACCGTTACGTTGCTCCCAGCAAATTTGACAATGAGTTACGTCGTTTTAGCACCAGTATGGCCAGATTTGTTATTTAGTCTCGGTGTTTTAGTTCTTTCTTCATGACAAGCCTGATCTAATTAAAATGTTTATAATTTTGTAAAATATAAATTTTTTTTAAATTAGTTCAATAATTCACTCAGTTTTATTTAGCTTTACTTTTTTTAACATCTGGTTGTTGTTGTTGTAGCAGCACAAGCATTCTCCGTGCTTATACGAGGAATGCTGCTTAAGTGACAGTCCTTGGCCGGATATAAATCCGGGTCGTTCCGGTTACGTAGATCCGACTGTCGTGGGAACGCTTAACATCTGGTCGCAATGCCCGCTATTGCAGTTGTTGTTGGTGTTCTTCTGCTTTCAGCAGTGAAATCTCTCTTTCTCGCTATTGTAGCGTTGCCTAGCTTTGGATATAAAAACGCACTAAAATGCCAATTTAAAGAAAATAAAATACCAAATTTTTGTTATGGATATGTATAAGTTAATTTATGAGTTTTTTTGTTAAAAGAAACTATTTTGTGAAGGAACGACTTACTTGCTATATTTGAGGTTATGTAACAAGATAACATACTCTTTTTGTAAACATTTTGTTATGGTTTCTTCATATTCAGTATATCTGGTATTTTGTTGCTTATTTTTACTATGAATACACCTCTTGATGCCCTATGTCCCACTAATTATTGAAGGTGGGAAGAAACGATTACACCTCTATGGTTTTAATTCGCATTCAGTAAATTCAAACGCTTTTTAAAATGTGTGAAAAAGTTTTCAATGTTAAGAAGAGTTAAGAAAGGGACATTTAATATTCTTAAAAAAAAATTTTATAAGAATCAACAAATTTGCATAAGGACTAAAGTCTTCTCAGAGTGACCTTTTTTGACATTCTATTGTTTAATAATACATTTTTACAGTTTCGGCAGCTTTAAATTAAAAACAAAAAGAAACAAACCCCAAACTTATAAATTTTCGCTTTTCTGTATAAAAAAGCACTAGATTTATTGTAAAGAGGAAATGGTTGGCAACACTGCATAACTTGGCAAAAGTGACATCACGCACTCTCTGATGGGCGCAATATTGATTCTATCATTCATGTTTCAAGGCGATAATATAACTTTTGAGGAATATACTCCTATTTTGACTTTTCTGAAAATATTCCGGGCACTTTTTGATAGTATTTCTATAAAAAATCATGACAGCTCGTCTTTGTAAAGGAAAAAAGCCAAACGCCGCTATCTGAAAACATATTTTTGCTGGCGACATTCAAAATTGCTAGCACCGAAGCTGCAAAGTCGATGAGCCATTTGCTAAATGCTTCCTGAAAGATTTGGTGCCAGGGCCATGTATGGAGCACCCGCTTCACTTATCCTGATCTTCTTTCATGTGTATGATTTTGAACTTCCTGATGCAAGAGACTAACTTATTCATAGAGTGGAATCTTTGGCAATGTATCTAGAATAGCTCGAGACCTGAAAAATTATTATGAGAGAAGTTTTTAGTATTCGAAAATCTTAAAAGTATAGATTCTAAGGTCCACATTATCTCACATCCGTACCAGATATAAATTAGTTTCTGTAATATAAACTCATTACAATAGTTCTGAAGTTGTTGTAGTAAGAATTTACTGTTTTTGGTCCTAGGAGCGTTCGCTTATAATTGCGCAAAGTGATAGACAAAATTTTCGCAATTGGAAGACTTCGGATGGGAAAATTGCGAATGAGAGTCACACTAAGTTTAATATATTCCGATTTTTTCCTTCAACTAAATCTCTATAAATTTTTGTTACCCTATTTTGCCAATTTTGGTTGTTCGGTACACTTCAGCCAAACAATAAAATTTTTTTTAATTTCTTGACGCCACTCATTACTCCACTTACAATATTTAAATACTCAATTTGCTGGTATATTTTTCAATAAATTTTACTATTACCCACAGCAAATACTAACTATGTTTACTTTAATGTAATAAATCACGATTTTAGGTGCATACGCATGTTTGTAATGCCTAAATATAGTTAGCTCTAGCAGAGAAGCAAAATTCTATTTATGTGAGCGTGGAAATTTTCACACCAAAAGATATTTGTTATCATTTTATACAGCCAAACCTAGAAATAACAAAGTCCTGCTGGCACTACAGCTAAAAATTATAATTAGTAATGAAAGCACATCGATAACTTGATCAGTTTTTTTTTATTCTTTTACTATTTTTGTTTCAATGTTATAATTCAATAAGATGCATGACAAAAATTTTGTCTCGAAATTATATCTAAAGGCCATGGAAATTGGATAAAAAGTTTGTGGAAATTTTCTCATTTTTGCATAAGACTAGAAAATTGGATTTAAATGGTTTTTGTTAAACAATGGGCTATATTTTTAAATAGAAATAATGAGCATTAAAAAAATAAAAGAATTATAGTAAAAACTAGCCAATATGTTGTTGTGCTATGATTTTGTCGCGGGTGTATCTACGTGCCTAGTGCGCATAGGTGTAATTCGATATGCAGCATGTAGAGATTTACTGGTAATAAGCTCAGTAAAATTTTCGAAAATTATTTACCTTTTATAATGATGCATATTTTCGTTTATTATTCCCATTCGTAATAGTTATGCACAACTCTGCGTTTTAATCTCTTCGAAATTCTTATTTGCATATCTGCATATGATTCCACACAAATTAATGTATAGCCATGCCGGCGATTATCGAAAATTAGCGACATTCATTGTAATTGAATTTTGGAACATTATTTTACTACAAAATTAATTGTAAACTCTAAACAAAAACAACACTCATACAAAGTTACATGGTATACCAAAGACTAGAATAATAGGAAAGCCGCACTGCTTTTAGGCGCATCGAATGTACACTCTTGCATGCATTTCTACGAATTTGAATATGTGTAAGTATGTGTAGTATATACTAACGTTCAAACATTAAATGCTCTGTAGGCATAATCTAAGCTAGTGAAAGTAATTTTTGTATGAGGAAAGGTATTGTAATCACCAAAAGTGAATAAGACCGATAGTGACTAGAATCATGCCAGTGTGAAAGTAGTGTGAATGCAGTAGAAATTTGGTGTTACTACAGGCTCTTTTTTAACACGTTTTCAATATCATTTGAGAATAATGAATATACATATGTATAATATAAAGTAACTCAAATTTTCAAAAAATATATAATAAATCAGTATAAAAATTAATAAGTGAAAGCAAGGCGTGATTTTAACGATGTTTTTTTTTTTTTTAGCAACAGCTTATATAAAGTGTGGTTAAATTTCAAGGGCCGATGTTGAATGTGTACCAAACCTAAATGTGAAGTTTCGAAGTTTCTTCTGCATTTCATTTGACATTTTTCAATTTCAGACAAATTAAATTTGAACCATGGAATGATACACAATCGAGCAACGCGTTAAAGTTGTTCAGGCTTATTATGAAAACGGGCGTTCAAATGGACGTTGGACATCTTTCTTTGGGGTTATTTGAAAGAAAGGGTGTACTTCGATAAGCCAGCAACAATTCAAGAGCTAAAGTATGAGATAAATCGGCGCATTAACGGCATAGAACTCAATTATGCTTCAGCGTCATCTCAAGCGTCATCGAAAATTTGGACCCTCGGATGAAGGTGTGCCGCCGAAGCATTTTATTCCATACGGAATTGAGCCATACCAATCTTATTATAATAAAGAAAAATGGTAATAATCTCCAAAAAGATTTGCATTTTATTCAAAATTAACACCGGCTCTTGAATCTTAACCACCCTTTAGAAATTAAACTCAAGTGTTTGAGAAACGAGTATATTTGACTTGGCTCATGATTACAAATTTACCAAACCCACCGTAGTTCCTTATCACTTGGTTTTCCAGCAGGGTGCATGCGTGTATGGCTCGTGTAGGAGAACAGGTGTGCGCATAATTCTAGCAAACAGGTGCCCAACGGTGTTTATTTTAGTGAAGTTTAAACGCGTTTCTAATGAAATTTTCGGCGTATATAAATCAGTACGCAGGGGAAATATTTCATAATACCAAAGTATTTCCATTTGGTTGTTAAACCTAATACAATTTAATGCGCCCTGGAGGAAGTTACAAATTAAAGGCTGACAATTGTGTTAGTAAACTATGTATAATAAACTGAGAGTTCTGATTTACAGAGGTAAAATGGAAATTAATATAATTGCATTTTGTTTCGGAATATCGCCATAACTGTATAATTGAACTAGCAAATGTAGTTAAATTAAAATTGAAATGTATGAAACAGAACTGGAAGCTCCACAAAACTGCTAGTTATTATTTTCGTATCAATCAGAAAATTATTAAAAGTGAACGAGAGAAATGTTACATTTTGCACAAAAAAAAAATATAAATTTTCAATCTAAATCTACAATTTTACACATTTCATTTAGTTTACAAAACTACTGTCGCTTTAATTTCCGTTTTCCATTGTGTCTGCTTCGATAATTCACGAATAAACTTCTCTATACTTTTTGGTTGCTGCAGCAAAGCGTCAATAATCAGCAGCAGCAACTCAATAAAATCCATTTGATTTTTTCTTCTTCATTTTTCACCGCAAAAAGTTTCAATATCAATTTCGCTGCTAATTAAAATTGAAACAGAACAACGAAGAGGAGAAATAAAAGTAAATGGCAATCGCAGTAATAAACAACATTTTCCACGCTCTATGCTGTGCAGTTTTTCGCTTAAATCGTTATAATCAATCAATGTTGCAAACAATATTAGAACATGTCGAGAAACAAAGTGGGAAAAAAATTCAAAAAAATTTAAAAGCATTAATTCCAGGTTAGCAGAAACAAGCATTCAACATATTGACTAATTAAAAAATTTATAATTGAAAAATGGTGGATTAAAAAAAAACAGAAAAATTATAAATATTGGAAAACAATAAACGGCTGTTGGTTGAAAAATATAGTAGATTAATTGTAATGCATAAATAGAAAATTAAATGAAATTTGAAACTGCTAGCAGAGAAAAATGATTTTAAGGCAACTAAAGGTTAGATATAAATCCATATTGCGCGTATATAGGCTGTTCACTATTGTCGATTGTGCAATAAAAAAATATATTAGAAAAATTCGCATTAATTTTCATTTTTACTAAATTACCAGCTGGTGCTTACTGGCCTACTTGCATATGAAATGAAACACTTAATTAAAATATTTAATATCTACTTATAAAATATTTAGTCACATATTCTTTTTGACAGAGAGCGGAAAAAATTTCTGTGTTTTTTTATTTATTTATTTTAATAATCTACAGGTATAGTACAAATTACCTTACAGAATAGACAAACATGTAAAGAAACGTACGACAAATTTGGCAACTATAATAATTAACAATCAATATAAATACCATATTAAGTAACTATGTTTAAAATTTGTACAAAAGCGAAATCAAGCAAACTGGTAACGAATTAGAGTCTCGAAGTGCGCGGGCAATCAATGCATTACAGGCAAATTTACGCTTGAAGTTTCCCCATAAAAAGGGTAAAAATTTCGAAGGCTTCTTTGTGGAACTTTAGAGCTTATCCGCTCGAGTAGATCTGGACAGTCGACGATGCCATTACCAAGACTCAAAATAAATAAAAGTAAAAGGTCTGTCGTTCCCTTTTCTGGAGATTCTAAATTAATTGGCTTTAGCCGAAAATTACAGGTAGGAATAGGGGACTCAAAATCGTAGAGAACGTAATGAATGCTTAAAATATTTTTTTAAACTTTCTCAATTCTATTAATCGAAATTTAGTCGTAAGGGTACTCTAAGTGAGAATGAACAAAAGCCGTAAACAGTAGGTATACGAATCGGAAAATTCAGGTGTATTGAGGCGAATGAAGGCAAAAATCGAACACAAGTTTGAAAGAATAAAAATATTGGGACCAGTGAAGGAAAATTTCGTATCGACGTCATTGATAAAAATAGCAAAAAAAAGAGCCCTAAGTGTTCCCTTGGGGGCCAACTACCGTAGGAACAAAGTGATTCGATAAAACTGCATCAATTTTTACCACGCAAGTCTGTCCGTCAAATAGGACGTAAGCCATTGCAGAACGGTGGAGTGAAAGCCCAAGCAAGCCAACTTACAATACACTCGGAGGTTCGCCATTGCCTACCGAAAGCGACCGCTATTAGAAAAATGTTTTTCTTAATTTTGGTATTAAATTATTATTGGATTAAGGCTGTTTGCGCCTTTACATTTTTTCATGGTTTTACAATAACTACATTTTGTTTAAAATTTCTTAATGCCAAAAACAAGGTGGCAGCACCACCTGAAAATGTTTTATCAGTTTTTTTAAAGCTTCCTTTCATACATTCGCTCGAAAGGTGTATACGTTTGATAGCTATATAGTTTTTTTGTTTTTTATAGCTATTTTCTTTTTTGAAAAAAAAAATTCAGGTGGCAACGCTTTGAAAAAAAATTGTTTTTGTTTTGCTTTACATTTTTACATATTTGTACAATTACTATATTTTGGTTATCAATTTTTTAATTTCCAAAAAAAGTGGCAGCACTAACTGAAAATATTTTTTTAAAGCTTGCCTAAACATCATTCGCCTGATAGCTATACTGTTTTTTGTTTATTTACAGCTATTTTCTTTTTTGCAAAAAAAATATTCAGGTGGCAACGCTATGAAATTTTTTTTTTGTTTTGCCTTTACATTTTTACATATTTGTACAATTACTATACTTTGGTCACCAATTTCGTAATTTTCAAAAAAAAGTGGCAGCACTAACTGAAAATATTTTTTTTAATAAAATTCAGGTGGCAATGCTATGAAAAAAATTGTTTTAGAATCAATTTGCTATAGAATTTATGTCCAGTTTTTTTTTTAATAATTTTGTTTTAATACAAACAGGTGGCAACATCCACCTAAAATGAGTGCTGCACTATGCACGACGTACAACCTTTCTATGAGATAGAATGTGATATTTGATTCAAATAAGACATCTTTGGTCTTTTAGCAGCATAACTGACACGCATTTGATTGAGGGAGGATTTGACGTCAGGCCTTTAAATTCCAGTAATACAAATTAACGCTTACATATACAACAAATTTAGTATTTTAACTTTTAACGTTCGGTACACACGCAAGCACTTTTTTAGTTTTTCGCTTAAAGCCTGGGTTAAACAGAATGGGCGTATAAAGATAGAAAATAAGTTTCAAAGTAAAATTAAATAAAAGTTGAAAGAAAATGAATTAGTTGGATGGTGAATGAATTTGATGGTTATTTTGGGATCTGTGGGCTGCTCCAGAACAGGTAGACCTCAAATCAGCTGGTCAAGCATTGGTAAAACAGCAAAATATAATATGTATGTTAATTTGAAAGGATCCTCTAAACAGACCTGAATCAAATAAACTGACGGGAGCTTCTCGGTCAAACCAAATCGCAGTTCTCGAAAATGATTGGCCCCTTAACTGATATAGGCAATGGCTGATAAACTATATGTTGGTTCAAGCGGTGAGGTGTAGTATCAGTTCGTAGGGGCTTCACTGTGATTGTGGTTGCTGTTTGGAAGGCATTGCGATGGAAACGTTTTGTGAGATTCGCAAGATTCAAGCTCTTCGCTCCCATTTTATCAACACTCATAAGCAGACGGGATTTACTTCTTTAATAATTATTTTCTAGGCATTACATTTCGCTTAACCTTTTCTTCTTTTTTCGTTTCCTTATCTCTTGGTATCACTTTGGTCTCTTACCTTAAAATATCTTATTAAATTCGCAACCTAATTTAACTTCACTAACCATATCTATTTCCTATAATGTATGAAAGTTCAACATTAAATACAAATATTTTAACAAATATCAGCAACGAAGCGAAAAAAATTTCCCAACTTTAATTGAATATAAAAGTTCATAAAATGCTTGTGTGTTTGCTTATCTGTTTAGCACTGCCAGTGTTGAAAATACCACCGATGGTGTTGTTAAACAAATAGACGATACAAACCGACATATTTATAAGCTTAAAAAATTCATACGTACCCAAAAAATATGTTATGAAAATTTCCACTTGATATTCAAATTACATACCTGAAAATAAAAGAAGAATGAAATGGTTAAATAAAGACATTCAGATTTATGAGCAAACACACGCGTAGAAATATTTATTACATACAACTTTTTATTTACAAAATATTGATAAATATATTTTATATTTATGTGTTTTTATCTACAAAGCACAGCAGGCTCTCAAAGTATGTTTTATATGTAGTTAATTTACTACATACAGCTGCGGTCATAAAAATCTGGACAGGTGGTAAGCTTGCGAGTAAAGGTAGGACGCTTGTAAGTACATCACAAATGCTTGAAAAAATAACAAAAATTTGTTCTTGGTGAAAAGTAATTGGGCAATGACGTTGAAAGTAGAAGTATTCTGATATTTTAAGAAATTTACCAAAAGTGATATAAGAAAAATTTTGGTACTGCGGAAAGTTTTGTTGGAGAGTAGCTAGTGAAATATTCTCAGAAGTAAGTGGTAAATCTTACAATGTGCCAAGCCATTTAAAGTTTTTTTTGAAAAGCTTTGAGGCGACCTGAAAAGTATCAAATGAGAAACTGGCTCAGAGTGCGTCAAAGACACTAGCTTGAGAAAATTGCGCTCCTCGAAATGCATAAGTTTGGGAAATATGTAATGCAAAATTATCAAAAACATCAGAGGAAAAGAAGGCAGCAATGAAATTTCTACCAGATAAGTTCATGGAAATCTTGAAGACAACAAAAATGTACCAAAACTTCGCAATAGGGTTAAACAACAACAATTTTACTAATTTTTTTTTTAATTAAAACGATTTTCTCAGACGAGTTCAAATATTTATGACTCATTTTTAGGCAAGGGGATGGCAGAACAGCATGGGTTGATCTGGTGTTGGACCGTTGACCTTAACAGATAAAGTGAAGAAAGATAAAGAGAAATTTAATCGCTAAACAACTGGTGGTCGTGGACGTTTGGTTTGTGTCTACTTATTCTGTATCAGCGTCAGCCATAAATTGTACATCGACGGCTCACTGAGGAAAATTTATTTTTCTATTTATCTACAGACAACTGGCTCTATTTTTGAATCTGTTTCAAGCACTGTTATTAGTCCAAAATGCTAGGTGTATACCTCTACTTTTGGCCAAAATAATTAATTTTTTCCACTTTTAACTTTAAATTTGTTTCATATATAGCTTAAATAATAATTAATTAAATATGATAATAAAATAACAATAAATAATGAAAAATTAATTTAATACAAATTGTTTTTAGCAAATAAGTGGAGAATGCAAAGGAGTAAAAAAGAGTCTTTCGAAAATTTTAAGGGAAGTTTGTAGTTATTATTTAATAATTTTGTTTGCTCTGCTGTAAATATTTACTCAAATTATCTTTTACCGCGTTGGCAAAGATAAAGGGATTGATTGCAGAAATTTCAATAAGCAGCGTCTCGTTTTTTTATTCAAGTAAGAAATTCTTTATCAGAAACTTATTGTCAAATGAAATGACCTAATCTTACCTCTAATTTCAACCTCATAGAGCAAGCTTTGCTATAGTTTGAAGCGGCAGATAACAAAGAGAAAACGAAAATTTAACTTGAGCTAAGTCAGCTCCTCTCCATGTAACCATTTCTTCAGTGGTTTTTTAATTAGTTTTTTTTTAATCCGCGGCTTAATTAATACAATTTAAAATTAAATATTAATAAAATTTAAAATAAAAACAAAATCGGGAACTAAAAGGAGATAATACGCATACAATTGCATTTTGGCTGTGGTGATTTAGTTAAACAAATTTACTCGAAGGTAATCATGGGCTAATAGGTAACAAGTCTACATCAAATGTATTCTCTTATTGTCTAGGGCAAATCTGCTTTTTTACCTCTTTCATAGGGCAGTTGCTTTGATTCGTGAGCCCACTAATGGATAATAAGAAAAATTTGTTATAATAAAGAGCACAAATTAGGGAAAATTTAAAAAAAAAAATGTTATTGGATGCAGAAAAGAAAAAAAGAAATTGATCGCACAGAAGAGAAAAGAAGAAAGAAACAAAGAAGAAAGAAAGTAAGAAAAAGAATTTATTCCTCACCTTTTATACAAATTTTCAGAGTATTGGTTTTAGTCTATCTCTTAATAATATATTTGCCGCAACTATTATTAAAAATGAAATATTTTAAAGATTTCAAACTTCAAAAAATTTCTAATTCATTGGCCAACCATATTCACATGCCCGCAGCTGTATGCGTACATACATACAAATATGCAACTTTTATGATTTCTATTACAATTTTCCTTTTTCTTTATTTCATATCGAACATCAGCGGCTACTTCGTGGTTCAGTGTTGCATAAAAATATTTATGTGCGTAAAATTGTAGCGCTCTGTGTATTTATGGGGTTTTTCAATACATTTGCTATTTGTTGCGTCATAAATGAAAATATGAATATATTTTTTCTTATTTAACTACGTACATAAAATTGTACGCAACATTCAAATATTTCAGCAGTTATTGGGTTTCACAGAGCAAAGCTGTACTGCAAACGACATTACTACTCGATTATACATAAAAACACCCTCTATTCCGAAAGAAACCGATCTTTTTATAAATACAAAGAATGGTGGAATTTTTAGGAAAAAGAAATTTCACTTAACAATCCTTTGGCATACTGAATTCTTTAATAAAGGTCTCTTCAGAGTAAATTATGGTGGTAATGATGTTACCCCTCGCTAAGTTCGCGTTTCAAGTGAAATGACTGTCAAAATTGTCCAGGATTACCTTGCTAAGAAAGCGGTATACTAATTTAGATGAATAGCTTTAGTCATTTTTTCTAGTATCTTTATGCACTGCAGTCGGAAAATGAGTTCAAATTAATGGCGTCGACTGACTTTTGTGTTAAATTTAGGAAATATTTCATGAAAATCGGCAAATGCTTCAAAAAGTGTCCTATTTCTCTATTTGTTCCATAGAGAAATTCAGTACCAAGAGCAATTTCAGTTAGGCAGAGAAACATTTAGTGGCAAAAAGGTAGGTCGTCCGCTTGAATATATTGAAAAAGCGCGCAATTTCATTAAAAATAATAAGAAACCATTTGCGTAAGTCATTGCAGTGGAATTAGAGACTCATTGGGCATCGGCGTATCGCATTTTGAAGCATAATTCGATCATTATAATGATTTTTATGAGGTTAGATATATAAGGTTGTCAGAAAAGTCTTGCGGTATTTCCGCAAGCTTGTCTTTGCAAGCGCGTAGTTCTAGTTCTATTCGTCGCATCGGTTCACGCTAGAGCTTTTTGGAAAGCTCTTTTCACGTGCTAACACGTGTTTGATTAATTGTTGTTTGCTTTTAGTCGTTCGTGAGTTGTAGCGTCGCAAACATGGAGCAAAATAAAGAGAAAATACGGCATATTTTACAGTACTACTACAATAAAGGCAAAAACGCATCTCATGCTGCCAATAAAATTTGTGCAGTTTATGGACCCGATACAGTTTCCATTTCCACCGCACAACGATGGTTTCAACGTTTTCGTTCTGGTGCAGAGGTGATCGAAGATGCGCCACGGTTCGGAAGGCCTGTCGTCGAAAATTGCGATAAAATCGCTGAATTGATCGAAAGAGACCGGCATAGAAGCAGCCGTAGCATCGGCCAAGAGCTGGGCATGAGTCATCAAACCGTTATAAACCATTTGAAGAAGCTTGGATTCAAAAAGAAGCTCGATGTATGGGTGCCACACGACTTGACGCAAAAATCACTTTTGCCCGTATGGATGCATACGAATCGCTTTTGAATCGCAACAAAATCGACCCGTTTTTGAAGCGGATGGTGACTGGCGATGAAAAGTGGGTCACTAACGACAACGTGAAGCGCAAACGGTCGTGGTCGAAAAGCGGTGAAGCTGCCCAGACGGTGACCAAACCTGGATTGACGGCCAGGAAGGTTCTTCTGTGTGTTTGGTGGGATTGGCAGGGAATCATCCACTATGAGCTGCTCCCCTATGGCCAAACGCTCAATTCGGACCTGTACTGCCAACAACTGGACCGATTGAATGCAGCACTCATGCAGAAGAGGCCATCTTTGATCAACAGAGGCCGAATTGTCTTCCATCAGGACAACGCCAGGCCACACACATCTTTGGTGACGCGCCAGAAGATCCGGGAGCTCGGACGGGAGGTTCTTTTGCATCCACCGTATAGTCCGGATCTCGCACCAAGTGATTACCACCTATTTCTGTCCATGGCGAACGAGCTTGGTAGTCGGAAGTTGTCCACAAGAGAGTTCTGTGAAAATTGGCTCTCCGAGTTTTATGACAATAGGGAAGCGAGCTTCTATAAGAGGGGCAATATGAAGTTGGCTTCTCGTTGGGAACTCGTCATCGAACAAAACGGCGCATATTTGACTTAAATTGCATTATTATAACCAATTTTATGAACAATTGAAAATTCACTAAAAATACCGCAAGACTTTTCTGACAACCTTATATTTGACTGATCTGAATCTATCTCACATTGACCACAAGGGTCCGTGGTGTGACCAATGTTGTAGAAGTCGTGTTAAAATACCTATTTATAAGCTCAATTCAAGTTTGGCGCTACTCAAGCTGGCAGACAGCCAAAAAATTTATCGATCTACTAAAAGTTGCGAGTGAATTTGTGGCAAAATGGCAAATTATTTCATTGCACCATTTACCGTTTATCATTTAGTTGTACTAAGTACAAGAAAGTCATGAGAAAATCAGTGAGGCGATGATGAGAGATTTTACGATGCTGATTTGATTAAATTTGATTAATGAACGATTTATTTTTTCTCATAAAAAATATTTAAAAATATTAATGCGTATGCTTTTTATAGTCGAATTAAAATAACTGCCAAACACTACAAAGATGTATCATTTTGTACACTGCTACTTTTAAATTGAAAAAAAGTTCGGTTCTTTTGGTACAGAGGGTGTTAATACATAGTGTATGTATTTTATATGAAGATATGTTTCAACACTTTGTTTTTATTTTGCATTATGTAAAATAAAGAAAATGCGAATTGTTGCTCAAAAAGTACTACTTTTTGCCACAAACATTTTTTACATTTTTTTAAGCTTCATATAAAACCAAAAGCATTTATATCCTGTTTTCCTAGCAATCGTTTGCTGCATATTTTTCACACCACTTTTTCATAATTTTTGTATATATTTTGTGTTTGTTTTGTGAACATTTTTATATTTTATTTATTTGTATTTATTGACATTTGTTTGCTTATGGCGTTAGTTTCTGGAGCGTGCAATGTGAAATTGATATTTTATTGCCAAAATCTACTTACTCACCGCCGTGGAAGCTCTACTGAATGCATGTTAGCGTGAATCAATCGATTTCTGCACCAGATTATTGCAAAATGTTTTGCAAACAAACAAACAAACACACACATGCACACATATACGTATGTATGTATATGTCTGTTGTTATTTATATGTTTTAGGGAACTTTTTATTTGTTCCTCCTTACCATGAAAATAATCATGCTGAGGTATAAAACATTTATCAATTTATTGCATTTTAATTAAAATAAATTATTTGCTTTCATTTTAAGGGTATTGAATATCACATTTGAGGAAAAACGGCAAACATTTTGAAGTAATTACGTGAATAAATGGATGTATGAGTAAATGAAAGTATAAATGGAAATTACGGCGATAAATGATTTTAAAATAAGTTAAATGGTTTTTAAATAATTCATGACCGGTGATTAAATTAGAGATAAATATTCGAGCAAATTGTTGTGGCAGTTCTATGTAATTTACGTATACATAAATATAGAATTAAGAAATTTATGATTTAGGAAAGTAATGTAACACATTGCCATAGAATTGGTTAGTTTTCACAAAAACGAATTACATCTCACGATTCTTCCATGAGGAGTTATAGATGTCCTAAATGGGTGGCTTCATTGCAACATCAGCGCCCTCTTATGCAGAGTAAAGATGCGTAATATGGATTACGTGGCAGTTCACTTACAGACGAGGCTTCAGGCCTATCAAAACACCCCACTAGGAACAGTAATGGGCTACTGTGGCCTGTACGACACCTGGCATGGCACTTATGATATCGGATGAGATCCTCCATTTCTTTATTCCAATTTTACTCGCAAGTGAGCAGCCCTAGTAGAGTCCTGTAAATCCTGGTTAAACTATATCGGCAGACATAATATCGTGATGTTTACATGGTTCCCGGGACACGTGGGTATTGCGGGTAATGAGACTTTTGTCTCTTTAGCTATGATGGGTTTTGAGGCCATCTTCTTTGGCCCAGAGACCGTTCTGTCACTCCCTTCTGCAGCCATCAAGGGCACAGGGGTTACTTTAACCCAAAAGCGAGCTTGGCAGGCTTGGAGAGACTGCAAATGGACAAAATTAAAGTTATCTGTCATATCCGACCGACTGTCGCAAATCCTCCTGTTATTAAATAGAAGGGATTGTAAGCTGGTTGGACTGATGACGGACCAATTTCTATGGGCGAAACACATGGAAAAGGAAGGCATCTCAGACAGTGCACTCTGCCCAGCATTTGGAAAGGATAATTTTCTGAGCATCTGGCGCGTCCTGCGCTTGAATCTTTGAGGATTGACGTCTTTGACACTAAGTTGTTAAGAAACGACCCCCTTGGTTCCTTGGCACCACAAGATCTACTCAGATTCCTTCTTAGGTTCCCTTTTTAATCCGAAACGCTTACTTTTGGTTTCTTACATCAGACGTGAAAGCTAGATTTATCGTCAAGCTTTGAGCCATCAGTAAAGAAGCGCAAGCAGTTTTTCCTCCCAGATATATTATCAACCCATTCATGTTCAGGTGGAGTTCTAGTACTAAATAACCTATTAAAGGAATCCAAATAATAGTCAATCCAATATATTAGACCCATACCGAGTGTTTTGGCCAAGTGTCCAACACTTAAATCGCAGCATTGATTAGTTGTGGTAAGCCCAGCAGCAATGTTGCCTGCATTCTGTTTACCAACCTAGTCAAGGGGAGGTAAGAAAAAAAGAATTCAGACCGCCAGCGGGTGTGGTTCTAAGAGCGCCTCTGAGACATATAAGCTCCATAGGTTGGACTTTCTGAAGGAGGATAAGTCTGATAACAGTCCTTTACAGATCCACAGTGAGTGTTCTTTGGAGAAAGACACTACCTGCGTGGTATGGCCTTTTTGCAAGAAAATAGAGTTACAGTAGCTTTCCTTACTCTGTCCTCTACATTTAAGTTCCAGTGTAGCTTCTTCCCCAGAATTATACTTAAACATTTGGTGATATCTCCTACTTCAATCCTTACACCATTTAATGATGGCTTCACAAATTGTGCAATTTTATATTTATTAACACATACGAACTCGAAACTATACAACAACTGTTTGGATGTCTCAAGATGAGACCAGTCCAACAAAATTGCATCACTCGCAGGCCAAGGCAAATGCTCGCCAGTTTTCTTGGTATTAATGGTCATGTGATTAAAAATGTAAAATGGTCAATTTATCCATTTTTTGCCCCAAAACGTTTCGTGAAATTTATGGAAAAAAAAACATAAAAACGAAAAAAAAATTTAAGTTATCGTTCACTTGGACAATGCGAGCGCTCACACATCGGCACTGACAAATGCATTTTTGACCGATGAAAACATCGAACTAGTAAACCATTTGTGGAACGTTCCTGACCTGATACCTAATGACTCCTTTTTGTTCCTTCACATCAAGAACAAACTACGTAGTTAAAGATTTTCGACGCCGGAAGAAGCGGCTGATGCACTCAAACTGACTATTTCAGACTTGTCTCAATCGGACTGGACTAAGTTCTTCAAAAAGTGGCTCAAACGATAGGAAAAGTGTATTGATCATCATGGAGAATATTTTTGGAAATAGTAAAACCATTCAACCAGAAATGTCAATTTTTCCATTTTTAGGCCAGAAATATAAATATATCCCTGGTATTAGCGAAATATCATGAAATATTGGTTAAAATTCTAAATTAGTGGCACAGTTTTTAAAAGATACATTAAAATATGTACAGCGCCGAGAAGCGATCCAAAAAAAGAAAACTATTTTCGAATGACTGGATAGGGAGGCCGATTTTTCAATAAGTCATCAATTCTACAGTCGATTGCTCTAAATAAGGTTAGTGTGTTTGCAGGGCAGTGTCTGAAATAGCTACTTAGTTTAAGATTGCTAAGCCGCATACCAATTGAGTATCCGTAATCTGCTAACAATTACTATCAACTAATTTCTATTTTGATTAGCGCTTTCTGAAGCTTCCTTCATATGAAACACCTTCTTTTTCCTCGCCTACCTAACCTTCTCTTTTCCGAGGCGAGAAAAAACCAATAAACTTACCAAGCCGTCTTAATGGGAATACAAGTGGGCGCATATATCACAATGAACCTAAGTGTCTAAGACAGTTGGCCTACTTGTCCACCTAAGCACCATAACCTGAGTTTTGCGTTGTGCAAGAAAATAACTTGGATTTATTTGAAAGTGCATCCCAATGTTCTAGATGAAGTTGAGAGTTAATGAGAAGGCCAGACTGAGTTCCAGACCGTTTCTAGTCTTGTAAGTTCATATCAATTTAGACATCAGTTGAAGCCAGCAAACAAATGAAAGATAAAAATCACAAAATAATCTATCGACGAGCTTATAATAGAAAAATGCTCCAAATAATTGCTGCCAATTTCGCCCACAATTACGGGTGTCTGCCAAGTAACTAAGCAATCTAATAAATACTCGCTCATTACTCCCGCACTTGGAACGCGTACGAAAGTTTCAATTTTTCAATTAAGTAACATTTTTTCAAAAATATTACGGAATCATAAAGACGACTTGGGGAAGCCAGCACAAGACATTCCGTGCAATTGTGGCATAAATTAAATTGCAAGCATGAGCACAAACATACACTAGCAATTACAAACATACATGCAAACATATGTACATTTGAACATAGCAACGCTGTTATTATGCAATGTTTTTTGTTGTTGCTTTAGTAGCGTAGCAATCGGTTTGTCGAGTAGAATACAATGTAGAAATTGTTTGAAGTCTTTGAAATGATTTTATATGAATTTTATGATTTGTGCATTGCCCCACCAGACCACCGCATTTTTGACAGACGCACGTACTATAGCATACCTCACCACAAGCCAGCAGTGAAGGTTGCTGTTGCGGTTGCGGTAGCGGGAGTGGCAGAAGAACGCACATTATGACTTCAACTGTGGTTTCTGGTCCCTACTTCAGACGTGGCTGTTGGAGTTGCGCGTATTGTGGACATTTGAAAAAAAAGGCAAAGAAAAAAAATGATTGAATAAGAATCACAGGCGTGGCCCTTTCATTATTTATTGCAATGTTTGGGGCGTTAATAAAGTTGTTCATACACATGAACGTTTATTGGCTTTAATTTAAAAATGAGTATCAGTCGGACAACAACTGAAATGTGCGAGTATATTTAGAGTTATTGGTAATGCTGCTCACATAGCCATAAAGCATTAGATATTTTTGTGAGTAATACTTTAAGGCATTGTTGATGCGTAGTAATGCTTATTTGAATACTTTGTATTACTACTAAATATATGGTTTTTTTGCGTGTGTGTGCAGGTGTAATAAGACTACTTTTTGTTTACGTAACCATAATTTCTCTGTAATTATGACCAATTTATGGCATAACGGTCGTTTGCGAGCAGCCACGTGAAGGTATGGGAGATAGAAACATATTATTATAGATATATATCTTATATTACATAAGTGGCGCTTACACCCTTTGTGGGTGCCTGGCCTAGCTACGAAAAAAACTTGAAGGGTGTTTTCAGAAATGACCGAAAAAAATATGTCTCCCAAAAATTTTTACCAAACTACTTTTTATTTTTTTTTTCAAATAATTTTGTTCAAAAAGTATATTTAAAAATGTTAAAAGGAAAATGTTAAAGTAAAAGTACATATACAAATTTTTATACAGAACCGAAGATATTGTAAGTTTTTTTTTTATTTGTTAAGAAAGGTTCAAAATGTCTTCGCACTTACAGCAACCGTCGTCTACTGCGTCTTGTGGTGTGGCCATTACAATGACCCCTACTCTCCTTCCGGGGAGACACCCTTCCCGGGATTGCTTTCTATATTACTTTGGTAGGGGCCAGAACGGCATCCATAACGGACCAATTCTATTCACCCACGTCTGGGTCCACCATATTTGTAGCCAGATTTCATGTGATATACTGATGGTCACTTCCAGTATATTCTTCCAAAACTTCCCACCCGTTGATTGCCCTAAACAGGCTATCAGTCACTAGGGTGATATCCGGCTTGGTGTGCTCACATACTGGTCTTCTAAAAGTATGGTAGTGGCGTTTCCTGTGCTTGCCACAGCAAGCCCCAGTCTGGCAGCTATGTCTAGTATAGGTATGTCTTTCCCGTGTGTTCGTAGTAGGGGTGCCCCACTCGACAGCCTTGGCGTTGAAGCCTCGGATTATGATGAAGGGTCCACCTATTTCCCGAACCTTATCTTCAGTAAGGCCCAGCTTCGTTCTAAACTGTTCAATACTGTCGCTGGGGATAAGATAGCAGCTCAGCGTTTTTAAGCGTTTTTTTGAACGTGCGTGAATGTTTAAATAAAATAAAACCGAGTTAAATTTCAGGCAAATTTATTTTAGCTCCTTTAAAATATGACCCGTCTGAAGCAACACACATGTACCAACGCTTAACCCAAACCTCCATGCACCCCAGGTAGGCCGACGAAGGGATGGCCTTCAGCTCCTTCGTCGCATTCTCTTTGATCTCCTCTATCGATTGAAATCTCCTTCCACGAAGTAGTAACTTCAACTTGGGAAACAAAAAGAAGCCGCACGGGGCCATATCGTATGAGTACGGTGCTTGCACGATGGTATTTACTTGGTGTTTGGTGAAATAATCCAGCACAATTTGGGCTCGGTGCGATGGCGCGTTATCATCATGCAAAATCCAAGAATTGTTTGCCCACATTTCCGGCCGTGTGCGACGTAGAGCATCTCTCAAACGCTTCAAAACGGATAAATAATATTCTAAATTGACTGTCTTGCCCGATGGTCCCGAAGGTACTCATGGTGCACTACGCCTTTGTAATCGAAGAAAACAATCAACATCACCTTCCCGGTACTTTTTCATCATAGGGTAATTCAATTATACTTAGTTTCAACCTGCACACTAATACTGTGGGTTTTTCAAATTTCCAATTATTTAATTGCGTAGCATTAGACTCGCTGCGCAGAAACTGAAATTGAATGTCATCGCGGTAACTATTATATCATACATACAGTTATACCGTTTGATTTCACACGACTTCTTCTTATTCTTCTTGATTGGCGTGATAAACGCTTACGCGATTTTGGCCGAGTTTAACAAAGCGCGCCAGGCGTTTTTTCTCGTGCTAACCGGCACCAGTTCGACACACCAAGTGAAGTCAAGTCCTTTTCCACCTGATCTTTCCAACGCAGAGGAGGCCTGCCTCTTACTCTGCTACCTCCAGCAGGTACCGCATCAAATATTTACAGAGTCGGAGCGTTTGTATCCATTCGGTCGACTGACCCAACCAACGTAGCAGCTGGCTACGTCTATGATGTCGTAAAACTCATACAGCTCTTTGTTCCATAGCCTGCGATACTCGCCTTTCTGTCTTCAGAAAAATAGTAGGAAGAGTATTCTAAAAACAGTTCCTTCCATCTCTACTACTCTTCTTCCCTGTTGTGCTTTATGGGATATATTTTTCATAGACGAAAAACAAGCGGGGCAAAGGCTTGTTCAAACGAAGTCTGAATATCGATTCTCGCCTTTCTGTCTTCAGAAAAACAGCAGAAAGAGTATTCTAAAAACATTTAGGGCTGAATTTAATAGTAATAATTTTTAAGTTTAATACTAAATTTAGTTTACCTAGTAGATTTAGTAAATTTACGTGTATTGTAAAGTGTATTCTTTATATTCAGAATTTTTTTTTTTAATTTTTTAAATTTTTTGTTTTTGTTTTAGTCTTTAGTGTATAGATCTCGAAGTAATCTGGGCCGAAAAAGAAAGATCTGTGTTACGGGTACGCCATACTCGAAGATCTTTCTAGTAATCTTGGCATATCTCCACTTCACTTTGCGTTGATCAGAAATACTTAAATTCTCTATCAGCAAAAAAAAAAAAAAAATGAAATTTGATACTCTCGTGCAAATTTTTCTCTTTTTTCTGCAAAAAATATCAATAATAACTCATTATTTGCTTTTATAGTACATCTACCCATATTTTCCTAGTTTATATTTACCCAAAATTCCCTTTAATGCCCTCTCAAATATCACTGGAGTTGCCATGAAACAAGTTTTTGCATATCCCAATTATCAGCTCAGCTCGTATTTCTATTCAATTAAGTCACCAATAGTAATTTTCCCTAGCCACCCCCAATGCGCTCATTAAAAAATTCCGCACACAAAATTCGATAAAAATCTAAGCAAACCGTTGGCGTTCTTACCCAAGTCAATGGCCCGCCATTTGGCCTTACTGAGAAATCACGGTTAGTATGACAACAGTTGACAGGTGTTGTGATTCAGCAGAACACACACACATACAGGTATTTGTGCATGAAAATATTTACAAACACGTTCGCATATTTATACGTGTGTTTGTATGTATGTATGTACATTTGTAGAACTATCGTTGCCAATGTATGTAGTTGAGTTCTTTCAAGTGGCCGTTTGCCTTTGCTGCTTCGCTGGCTGCCCATCTATGGGAAACATTTCGAAAAGTTATTTGCATTTCATTTCTCGCAAAGTGAGTAACGTTCAATTGACAATTGTCAATTCTTTGTCTCGGTGTGTCCGATTTGGTCAACCAGAACAGCTGTCCACACGTAAATACTGCCCGGCAAATACGAATTCTAGTAAAGGAAACGTTTTCATTATGTATTTGCATTTTGCTTCGGTTATTTGTTTATTCGCTTATTGATGAGTTTTTTTTTTTATTTCGCTTTTTTTCTATTTCTATGCCAACAGATGTGCAATTTGTATTTGTTTTATTTGTGTAATACAATTTTTGTCAAATATTTTTTCCTGACTAACAACTTTTGGTCAAGTGCCTTAATAATGTCGTCGATTTGTATAAGCAACATACATACAAACATATTGACACATATAAAAATACATGGATATGCATTTAATCTATTATTCTTGAAGTTTGTATGTATAAATGTAGATATGTATTTTTGATTTAAACAGGTGTTCGCTTCGTTGCATTGTTTGGACAATTGGGTTTCAAGTGCAACACAAAAGGAATGCCACAAGTGCGTTCTTACTTTCCATTCCATCCATTGAATTATAGAATTTATTTTCTTGAAGAATACCTAAAATAATAATGCATACATACATACATACATAGCGGCAGCCTTTGTAGAGGAGCTTGGCATTGAATTAGCGAAATTAGGCGAACCAATTAAAGCAAATGTCAAAATGAGGCAGGAAGTCCGTGTAAGTTCTGAGAGGTTTTCTGGCGCAATTAGAAAGTTTTTTCGCTAGAATTTCAAATATTTTGAAAATGTATGACACTGACATGAGAAAAAATGGTTAATAAGAACGTTGAGGCCACGTTGAAAGACGGCAGCCGCGATCTACTGCAATTGTATGTGGTCTAGTTCGGTTCCTATTTCACGTACATATATTAGGTAAGTAAGAAGTTTTGACTAGAAAATGATCGAGCATAAATTTTTAAAGCCGGAACCGAATCTTAAGCGAACAGAGAGTTTTCAAAATGCCTTTTTAAGAATCCAATATGTTTATTAATAATAAAACAAGTAAAGGCCTATTGGTATAGAGCTAACCTGTAGGACTAAATCATTGGCCACTATCCACACAAAATATAGGCACGAAACACCAAATGATAGAGGAAGTTTTTTCTAGTAGCGGATAACTCTCGGCAGGCAATGGCCAACTTCTGAGAGTATTTCTGTAATTAAAAAAACTTACTTACTTACTTATGTGGCGCTATAACCGTGAGTCGGGTTTTCCGAATCCAAAATGGCGCTCCAGTTATTACTGTCCTGCGCTCGTTGGTGCCAGTTGGAAATCTCGAGTGAAGACAGGTCTTGCAGCATTTGGTCTTTCCAACGGAGATGTGATCTTCCTCTTCCACGCCTTCCTATTTGGGGTACCGTATCGTAAATTCGTCTTGGTAGAGCTTTTATTTCTTACGGGTGACATGGCTTAGGCAGCGTAGCCGCTGTATTTTTACACGTCCATGTCCATGTCCCTATATAAATAATGAAAAAGCTCCTCATAAAAAGCTATCTGCTGTTCGGAGGCGGGATAAAACTGTTGGTCCCTCCATTTATAGAAAAAATCAAGACGTCCACCAAAAATAAGTGGAGGAGCTAGGCCAAACATGCAAAAAAGGATATAAGGGCCAAATATAGTGGCAGTTTGGCTTTTTAAATGACGAAGCCGAACCGAAGCCGATGTGAACTTTTGTGGCCGAACAAAATATCAAGCGAAAAACCGTCGTTCTCTAGTCCTGACCATTTATCTGCTCTATTTTGATCACAAAACTAACATAGTTAGAAATATCCGATTTATAGAAAAAATGCGTTCTTTTTTCGATATTTTCGACTTTTGATATTTCGAAGGCATCTTCATAGTTCTGCGATTGACTGCTTCAATCTCGTTCCGATTGGTAAAAACTTGCATTTGAGGTTTTTTCATCAGCCTCTCTTCAGGTTTTTTGTACTTGTATTGTCTCATAGCTGGAATTGCCGCCCACGCCACCATCGAACTAGGTGAGCTATGTGACCGAAACAAAAACTGATTTGACTGCTGCAAATCATTTAAATATTTTTGATAACCCAGACCATAGGAAAAAATCAAACCTTTTTTTCATCTTGCCAGTATTTTCAGCTCGCTGTACCTTTGATGAACCTTTTTGTATATAAATACGTTGTTTTTTCTAATCAGTCGACGAAGGCTCATCATCATCAGTCAGCGCTACCGGGTTGGGTTTTGGCTTGCTCCACTATTTTCATGATAATAAATGAGGTTCCCGTGCGGCACAGTGGTATCACAACGGGTCTACAAAGTCTAAGTGAGTTGGTCGTACAGACCGAGTACCACTGTAACCTAACCTAACCTATTGTTGTCCACTTCTGCTGAGACGACTTCAATTTGACATCACTTGTGTCGGTTCAACAACAGCGAAATCGAAGTAAATGAAGAAGCAGATTCTATTACCACTTTGCACATTTTTTTTAATGAATTTCTGTTGCTGATAAACCATCCAAAGAACTTTATCACCGCGCCATACTCGGTTCCTTGGATGGTAAAAAATGCGCTAGCACATCAACTTGAAATGGTTGCTAATTAAAAAAAGGAATTGATAGATGGCAAAAAATTGGTGTGCGTGTTCGAACGAAAGAAGAAATATTAATTAAATTGCCGAATAAATTTTGACTTCACTACTATGCGTCTGCCCCGCCTTCGCTCGAATAAGGCTTGAGGTCTTTGGCACTGATATGTTAAGAAGCGACCACCTTGGCTCCTTGGCACCGCAAGATCTACTCAGATTTCTTCGGAGGTCGAGTTGATTTAAAGAGGAAATCCGAGTGCAGTCCAATGGATTTAATTGTGTCTGAGTGCTGCACTTGCTAGTCTGTCTCGACAAAAAAAAAACTTACCCAGTTGTTGCTTTCAATATTTTGTATACAAAATGTGGTGATTTTAACGAGAATAATGCCATTTTATATATAAATGCACTTTAGTTTCTATTCAGTTGCGAGCACCGACTGTCATAAAAAATGAGAAAAGTATGAAAACGTAGCGCTAGACATATAGTACAACGACATTCCCATCTCTTTTAATTTTCGAAGATTTATTGATGCCTATTCGTAGCCACATGTTTTTTTCATTCGTGTTTTTGACTAAATGAGTATTAGACTAGAGTTAAAATATTATTTAGCTCTAAATAATTTCCCAATTTATTTGAAATTTAATTTTTTTTTATTATAAAACGCCTGACCTTACCTCAATTCTGCTATATTTCGAGTTAATTGGGCATTATTATTGATTTAATTCAATTTTACGGTTTTTAGTTGTACCTATGTTAAGAAAAATTGAATCATAACACCCGTAGAAAATTCGCAGAAAACCACATTTCAACGCTCTGTTCACTTTTTGTAATAATTTTTTGCACAGTTGCATATTTTTCTGAGCAAACCAGTAATGCGTTACATGACACATATATGTACATACATGTCTATATATGTACATATGTACGCATTAGGGTGTGTCTTATTTTTCAACTTTGGAAAAGTAGCCGCTTCAACTCGCCATTCGCTTCGATCACCTAAATAACGAGCAGGCGATTTTATGTTTATATTTTCTAGATTGTGTTTTGGGGTCGCTACAATCTCACCGTAAGTTACAAGGTGATTTTTCTCAATCAGTTCACGCGCAGAATCGATATTTTCTGGCGCAACAGCTAATTTTGAATGACTTTTTCGGAATCCATCGCTAAGCGAACAGTAATCGGAAGAAAATTTATGGTACCACTTTTTTACGGTGCTGAAGGATGATGCTTGGTTGCCGTATAACGGTTTTAGTTCGTCGATGCGTTCTTGTCTTCTTAATTCACGTCAACAATTGTGAAAAGTAATCGCACGAAGATCACGTTTTCATTCCATTTTTTTGTCGAAATGAATTTTTAAAGCCACTGTAAATTACACTAAAAATACTCACACAGCAACAAGTTTTGAGTGAGTTTATGATAAATTATGTTACACTATTCAATGGAAACGTCATATGGCGCCTGACAATACCAGAAGTGCGCAAAGGCAGAAATATGAATAACAACCCTCTTACAACTGCTGGTATTTGTTGCAACGCTCATGCGCGTCGACTTTAAAAATACTTTAAAATCATTATTAAATAAATTTTATATCATGACTCCGAACATTAATAAAGCTTTGAAGATGTAAATATCTAACGCATTGTTTGGAAAACAAAGAAACGTTGCAGCTCGTTTTTTTTACACTTTATGACCCTACTTTAGAAAACTATTAATTTCGAATTTTGAGCTCCAGTCGTTACCTCTAAATGTTAACTGATCGACCTAATATTTCATATTTATGTCGAAGTTTTTGGGTTAACTCAGTGTCCTAGAGGGTGGGATTAGGAGTATCAAGAATTTCAGGACTACCGACCCGCCCTAATATATATAAATATGTATGTGTAACATTGTGTTGAATCTGATCTATTGTTGTTGTTGTTGAATTGGTTGAATATTTCCACTGAAATAATTCTATATAGTCAGAGTAATTTCAAGGCAATGACCTCTCTGCACGGTAAGACCAGTTTGGATGAAATGGAGTTGGAGTCTAAGGCCTTTATAGCTGCTTGCCTGTCTGAGAAGATAGCTACTCTTGCACCAACTTCCTTGTAGAGTTTTAGTGATTTGCATGCTTCTCTGATCGCTCAAAGTTATGTCTGGAACACGCTGACATAGTCAGGAAGACGAATTGACTGAGATAGGCTGAGTGGCTCCGAATGGAAGCCAGCTCCCACACCACAGCTCATCTTAGAACCGTCGGTATAGATTTTGATATCGTATCTTCCAATCACCTTCCCTTTGCTCCATTCGGGTCGCGGTGGAAAACGTACCGTAAAGTCTTTCTTGAAGTTAAGGGCGGGGACTGTGTAGTCCGATCAGTTTTTGAGCAGCGAAGGTTCCCTGTAGGAGGATCTTACTGTGACCGTGTGACCTTGTTGTCCAGCTTCTAATGTCTCTGAGTCTCACCGCGCTGCAAGTTGCTATTGTTTTAATGTGTAGATCTAATGGTAGCAGATGAGTTATCACATTGAGCGCTTCAATAGGACTGGTGCTAAGCGCTCCTGTAGTTAAGATACACGCTGTTCTTCGTATCTTATTCAGCTTAGTTTTTTTGTATTTCTTTTCTGTTGCAGGCCACCATTTTTTACCTAACATTCTCTTACACGTGTAAAGTGCTATATCCGCTTTCTTTACCCTGTACTCTACGTTGCACTCCCAGCTGTACGTAGAGTATTTTGCCTGTTGGGTTAGCGTGAGACTGATGCCGTTTAGTTTTGGGAGATTAAAGTTTGGTATCTTGGTTTTCCTGGTGAATAGCATCAGTTCAGTTTTTCTCGGGTTTACACTTAAGCCACACTCCGTGGCAGAATTGCTGAGTAATACCAGAGCTCCTTCCATAATCTCACTGATTGTGGTTGGAAACATTTCTGAAACCATAAGCACTATGTGATCCGCGTACGCCACTACTTTAATTCCCTCTCGGTTGAATTTGGTAAGGATATTATTGACAACTAGTAACCACAGCAGTGGGAATAAGACTCCTGCCTGCGGGGTTCCCCTGTTGACAGAGCGTTTTACCGTGCTGCTGTCTACCTCACTGATGATTATTCTAGTTTTAAGCATATTCTCTATCCATTCGTTGAAACCTATGCCTGTGCCTAACATATTAAGAGCCTTCAATTATGGATCTTGTGCTAACATTGTTATACGCCCCCTCTATGTCGAGGAGAGCGACTAGTGAGTATTGCTTGTATTCTATGCTCCTCTCAATCGTACTTACAACATCATGAAGATCTGTCTCTATGGATTTTCCTTTGAGGTAGGCATGTTGATAAAATCGTTGTGTCTTTGTAATCTTCTGATCTATGCAGGCCTTTTAATTTTGAGCTCTTCTATCACCTGGGGTGATTTTTGGAATTTTTAAAAACTTATATTATTTATAAAAACTATATTTTTGGAAATATTTTCAAATCGATCCCGCTCGCGTAGATTTTAAATATGTTTCAGAAACATTTTAGTGTAACTCTTCAAATATAATAAATTTCATAATTCAGATGGAAAGAAGTACACATCTTTTTTTAGTAGGCATAGAAAGTAGAGCACCCTAATGTACGAGTACCAGTATATACATATACATGTATGCATGTATGTGTTCACATACGCATTTATAAAAATTTTTTCAAAATGAAATCATCTCGGTGCAACGAAGAAAAAAAATTGCATTTAATTACTTTCAATTATGTTTAATTGCTGTGCTGTGCTAATTAAGTCAACACATTTTTTGGTTTTGTATTTTTTTGCAGTAGTTGTCATGACGAACATTTGAAATGAGTTAAGAAAAAATAGTGAATCAAAAATTTATAGGCGAACTTAATTAAGCGTACAATGACACGCAAAAGCGCGCACAGGACGAACTGCAAATTAATGAAATTTATTGTCATAAAGCAAACAGATTTTTATGTAAATGCAACCAAATCAAGATATGCTCAAATATGCTTTTCAATTCATTACATTTTTAAATTTTTAATAAGACTTTTACGTGCCGTTTTTTGTGTCCGCTAATTTGTGCGAGTTAATATGCAAATTAATGCAAAGTCAAATATTCATTATTCATTGGCTGATGTTATCAATGAATGAATTTATTGTGACACAAAGTAGTTGAACTGCAAAAACGTTTACAACAACGTTGCAAAAAAGTTAAAAGTTAATAAAGAATTAATTTGTCAACTCGGGTATTTTTTAGAATAAAAAAAAAAAATTGCAAAATAGATATGCGAATGAAAAATGGCAAAAGTTACAACTACAGCGGCGGATGACAATTGATAAATATATGTCAATTTGACAGCAAAAGCGGCTGACATCAGCAGTAAAAAAAAATAAGCAAAACAGCAGCGAAATTTGTTGGCAACTGTGTGGCGGCGTAGCAAAACATCCGCCCACAAAAGTAAGTGATTGCGCGGCAAGCAAATTTATATAGTACACACATGCACATATACATACATTCAAGTACATGCGCATTTATTTGGAAAAAGTGGAGGGAAAGAGTAATAAAGTGCAGCAACCAAAAGAAGATTGCACTGAGTGATACCGGAAAAAGCGCGCGCCAAAAAACAAACAAAAAAAAGCAACTGGAAAACGGAAGCGTTCAGCGAAATTAAAACATTTCAGCAAAGGTGCTTCTGAAAAAGCGAAAATGAAGCCTAAGAAAACAAATAAAAAGTAAACAGTAAAACGAGAGCGCTTGTCGGACGAAGCTACTCGTACTCGTTGGCGTAAAACATGCAACAGAGCCTTTTGTCAAACGTCAGCCGTGTGTAACACTTGACACTGACAATTGCGTATATTTATTATCTTTTTTTTGTTTCTTTGAAAAAGGCGATAAGCAAAAACACAAACACAATCGCGTTCGCAATGCAACATTTCACATTTTTTCACTGTCAACATGCAACATGCACCGTTATCTGCCATATCACCGTAAAAGTTCAAGCACCAAACAGGCTACAGCATCGTGCAACGCTTGTCACTGTGCTCAAATGTCAAAGTTTCGCAATTTTTTTATGTTTTTTTTTTAATATTTTCAATGCAATTTTTGAATTGTTTCTCAATTTTTTTCATTTGTAACGCTTTTCTACGCAGGTTTCCCACTATGACGTGATAACAATCGCATTTTTAACACAAAGAGCAGGTACTAAGTTCAGTAAAGCTTCACAGTCATTTTTTGAAGCACTACAAATTCGTTGTATTGAAATAGTCGCATGTTGAAAATGAATTGCAATTTCAATTAATTCTTTATACGAGTGTCGCTTGAAAAGTCGGTACAAAAAAAAACTACTTAACTTCCTTGGGGTTACGCCTTTTTAACACACTTTTATTAGGTCGGGTTGTATGTATGTATGTATGTATGTATGTATGTATGTATGTATGTATGCATGTATGTATGTATGTATGTATGTATGTATGTAACGGAATCTTTGAGCTAAATTTTCACTGGCTTCTAAACATCTGATCGACTTGAAATTTTGCACACCTATCAAGGACCGATGACAATGCAATAATTTGATAAAAGTTTTCCATTATCCTTATTGGGATTGCCAGGATTAATATTTTCTGTTTTTACCTGTGGGCAAAAAGTAAGGTGAATTTGAATCTTTGAATCTTTTTTTAACACACTTTTATTAGGTCGGGTTGTATGTATGTATGTATGTATGTATGTATGTATGTATGTATGCATGTATGTATGTATGTATGTATGTAACGGAATCTTTGAGCTAAATTTTCACTGGCTTCTAAACATCTGATCGACTTGAAATTTTGCACACCTATCAAGGACCGATGACAATGCAATAATTTGATAAAAGTTTTCCATTATCCTTATTGAGATTGCCAGGATTAATATTTTCTGTTTTTACCTGTGGGCAAAAAGTAAGGTGAATTTGAATCTTTGAATCTTTTTAACACACTTTTATTAGGTCGGGTTGTATGTATGTATGTATGTATGTATGTATGTATGTATGTATGTATGTATGTATGTAACGGAATCTTTGAGCTTAATTTTCACTGGCTTCTAAACATCTGATCGACTTGAAATTTTGCACACCTATCAAGGACCGATGACAATGCAATAATTTGATAAAAGTTTTCCATTATCCTTATTGGGATTGCCAGGATTAATATTTTCTATTTTTACCTGTGGGCAAAAATTAAGGTGAATTTGAATCTTTGAATCTTTTTAACACACTTTTATTAGGTCGGGTTGTATGTATGTATGTATGTATGTATGCATGTATGTATGTATGTATGTATGTATGTATGTATGTATGTATGTATGTAACGGAATCTTTGAGCTTAATTTTCACTGGCTTCTAAACATCTGATCGACTTGAAATTTTGCACACCTATCAAGGACCGATGACAATGCAATAATTTGATAAAAGTTTTCCATTATCCTTATTGGGATTGCCAGGATTAATATTTTCTATTTTTACCTGTGGGCAAAAATTAAGGTGAATTTGAATCTTTGAATCTTTTTAACACACTTTTATTAGGTCGGGTTGTATGTATGTATGTATGTATGTATGTATGTATGTATGTATGTATGTATGTATGTAACGGAATCTTTGAGCTTAATTTTCACTGGCTTCTAAACATCTGATCGACTTGAAATTTTGCACACCTATCAAGGACCGATGACAATGCAATAATTTGATAAAAGTTGTCCATTATCCTTATTGGGATTGCCAGGATTAATATGTTCTATTTTTCCTGTGGGCAAAAATTAAGGTGAATTTGAATCTTTGAATCTTTTTTTAACACACTTTTATTAGGTCGGGTTGTATGTATGTATGTATGTATGTATGTATGTATGTATGTATGTATGTATGTAACGGAATCTTTGAGCTTAATTTTCACTGGCTTCTAAACATCTGATCGACTTGAAATTTTGCACACCTATCAAGGACCGATGACAATGCAATAATTTGATAAAAGTTTTCCATTATCCTTATTAGGATTGCCAGGATTAATATTTTCTTTTTTTACCTGTGGGCAAAAAGTAAGGTGAATTTGGTTGTAAAATGAAAAATCTTTTTTTATTCTTGTAAATCAGTTTCTCAGGCTCCCTCCACGAAATAAGTTCTTCATCCCGATTACTTCTTTATCACGGCCGATAACTGCATAGCTTTAGACTCACAGTCGATAAGAAAGGAATTAAATATAACACGAATATATCGAATCATTTATTCACTGACTGCAATGATAACAATAATTTTCATTCATAATAAGCAAAAAATAGTTTAATAAAACTAAAAAACACGTTTTTTTGCTAATCGAACTAAAAAGTATAAAATAAAAAATAGTTTAAAAAAACTAAAAAACACGCTTTTATTGCTAATCGAACTAAAAAGTAGAAAATAAATTTTAATGACAAAGAGACCTATAATGAAGTAATAGCAAATCGAACGATCAGTCATAGTCAACTACCTCAGAACAGAATTATAACAAAGATTAAGATACAAATAGAGTAATTCAAATTAGAGTTAAAAGCGTGGGATGCATTTTACTTCACTTTCATAACCCTCTGTACATAGGTAGTTGCCAATAGAATGATTGTAATATTTACTATATCAAGCATCCCACGCTTTTAACTGTAATTTGAATTACTCTATTTGTATCTTAATCTTTGTTATAATTCTGTTCTGAGGTAGTTGACTATGACTGATCGTTCGATTTGCTATTACTTCATTATAGGTCTCTTTGTCATTAAAATTTATTTTCTACTTTTTAGTTCGATTAGCAATAAAAGCGTGTTTTTTAGTTTTTTTAAACTATTTTTTATTTATTTTTCTACATAGTCTCTTTAAGGCCTCGTCCAACACTGTTCTAGTGCTTAGATCTCTTCCGATCTCTTCAAAGTCTGAAAAACTGCCATTCTTTTCTGCAATGATCTCCTCGTTTGAATAAAATCTTTCCCCACCAACCATTTCTTCAAATTGGAGAGCAAATAACAGTCCTAGGGATCATAGGTAGGCAAGTCCGGAAAATAGGGCGGATGTGGCACGAGTTGCAACCCTATTTTCCCTAATTTTACGACCACAACTACTAAAACGTGAGCTGGTGCGTTGAGGAAAGTGAAGTCACTCAACTTCGTCTATTCAAACAAACGCAAAGAAATAAACCGATCTGGCTGAAACTTGGTGTGTCTCCTTCCAAAGGTTGCAACTAGCTCAACATTACTTGGATATGCGCCAGTAGTGCTACCTACCTGCCTTTGCACGGACTTTTCAAAGGACTATCGTATATATTGGGTTGGGGAATAAGTTCATTTCGTTTTTATATTTTCTTTTGTTTTACAAAGATTTGTTTGCCATTTATCAAAGGGTAAGTATTCATTCGATAGAACTTTTTGCGCTCTACAAAACTATGGTATTCACATTTTTGAGTTACTTAAGTTTTTATTAGTTTCGAGCCTTAGAAATGGAATACCCAGAAGGTAAAAATCAACATTTTCGACAACTATTCTTCTTTGATTTTCATAGAGCGACCAAAGCAGCCAGGGACATTTGCGATGTGTTTGGAGAAGGGGTCGTAGGCAAGTCTACAGCACGGAAATGGTTTGCAAAGTTCAAAAGTGGCGATTTGGACATGGATGAAACGTCCCGTAGCGAAAGGCTATCTGAATTAGATGAAGATCACCTTAAATCACTTTTGAAGGAGAACGGTCGCCAAATCAGTCGAGAACTGGCGGAAAAATGAACTGCGATCATAAAACGGTTCTCAATCACCTTCATTCAATAGAATTTAGCGAAAAATTGGGATCCTGGATGCTTCACGAGCTCTAGGAAAAAAAACAAAAGGAGTCGCCTTCAAATTGCTTCTCAGCATCTCGTCCGCCATCGAGCAACACGCGGTCATAAACAGCGGTTTTTGTACTAAATCGTCACGGTAGATGAGAAATGGTACCTGTGCATTATAATGAAGCAAAAAAAGGAATGGGTGGATCCAGGAGATACGCCGAAGCCGAGAGACAAGTGGGATTTTCATGCAAAGAAGATTATTATATGTGTTTGGTGGCACTCGGAGGGCATGGGACACTGTGATGTGCTTGAAAAGAATGCCAAGGAGTAAACAAGGAGTTCTACATTGCCCAGCTACACCACCTGAATGAGGCTATTCAACTGAAAAGACCTGGCCGAAATGTTGCACAAGTCGTCAAAGCCGCACTCCAAGAGCTCGATTAAGAGGTCCTTCCGCATCCGCCGTATTTTCTGGACTTTGCACCGACCGATTACTATCTTTTCCGCTGCCTGTCACATCATATAAAGGACGTAACCTTCTACAATAGATAGATGAATTCAAGAACCTGTTTTATCGGCTGTTGCTGACTGGTGGGTTCTTTGGGCACACCAAGGGTTTGGTTTTTTCAGCAGATATTTGCATGCTGAACATTTCAACAACTTCCTCATATTTGGAGAGAAATCTCGGTAGATCGTCTTCATTCTCAACTATATACAAGAACTGCGTCGTCTGTGAAACTAAAAATCTGAAATTCTTCGCTTGCCATTCGAAACCCAGGTGCAGCCTGATCTATCACGCTTTTCATGCCATTCAAATTCAATCGCCAGTCCTCCATAGATTAGTAATTCAGCGAATCTGTTTTATGACCTCAACCGACTTCAGACTGGTAAGAGTTCAGCAGAACGGAAAGACTGTTCCAAGCAACTTTATTTTTGGTTTGGAGCACGCACAGAAGATAGCCGACTACGTTCCGTACTCTTAAGCCGCTATGTGTTACTTGGAAGTAGTTTGTCGTAGTCCATTGCAAATGGAAAGTATTCGGAATAGGCAAGTACAAGTGGGCGTAATAAAGTGTCGAACAGTGTATGTATGTATGCGCTCATGATGTGCCCCTTCATATTGTCCTACTAATGGTGGCGCTTAGAGTTTGTGCCACCACGGATCCAGATGGGTATTGCCAAAGCAGTTTTCGTGGCAGATCTGCACTTTGAGGACTGCAATTGTCATTGGCTGCCGCTATCAGAGAAATATTTCTATTATTTCATGTATCATATTCACAATGAGCACCGTATCCGGGGATAAAGCGAATGGTAGTCAATTAGTTATATAAATGTTCTCTATCAATATTCAGTAAGAACCTCTATGGCTTCTCCCATACATCATCTCTGAAATTATTCTATACTACAACCATTTCTCACCCATTGCCATTCACAACTCAAATAACGCTTCAGTCTTCCAAGAACATCGCAAAAATCAATAAACTCTTGAGAGGCATATCAAAATCATTAACTGTATTTAACTCCTCAAAATTTATCGTACACTATATTTATCATAAACACTTAACCTTTTGTTGATTTCAAGGGAATCCGCTGAGAATAATAAATAATTCACGCAAATTTAGCGAGTGACTACCGCAAAAGGGCCGTTCGACCACTTCTGCCACAGCTTCAGCGGCGGCAACTAAGTTAAAGTGACTGGTGGAGCTAATTTGTTCCGCCTCTTTCCGTAGATGGCACAAAACTCGAAAACGGGCTGTGCGGTCTGCTCACAACAACGGTGTTTAACTTTTATAAGTGCGTTATTGTTAGTGTAGCTGGCGCTGAACCGGACACTCAGTCCTCTTTTGTTTATGTGACACCTATTTATTATTGTATTGTATCAATGTTTTGCGGTTGGTTGTTGGGTTTACTGAGTTGCAATTAACAGTGACACCGACGGAGAAAAAAAATAAAAATAAAAAACGCACTGTAATTGTTCTCAGCAGGAAAAATCTGAGCTAATGGAAAACATTCTTGGTGAGGACTAGTACGATTTAGGCAAGTGTGGAGCAGTTGTAAGTCTTTTGAGTGAAACGATCTCAAAGCGGAAGATTATAAGTAAACGCCTCATTATCACCGTAATGAAAAGTACGGACTTCTGAAGCTATTAGCAACGAACTGATTCAGAAGTCCAGACCAATAAGTGGCTGCTTCTGGTCGAGCTGTCTGATGGCGTGGCTTTTCTGTATTCTCCAGACGTTGAAAATTTTCTTTATCTACTTTTTTTCTTTAATCTGAAACGAAATCTCGAAAACTATATTCGGAAAAAAGCTTAGATTTTCGGATTTCGTGGTGTATTATATATAAGAACAGAATGGGGACTGTCTGATTCTTGAGTTTGTTTGGCTGCAATCTGAAGTTTAATTAAAAAAATAAAAAAGTGGGAACTGAAAATTTACTAGCCTCCCGCAAGGTAGTCATAGAGAATTTTCTATTATTTGTATAGGTATGCCAGTGGGCTTAGAGCCCAGTTTTGTTTCTCGTATGCATATTTAATTCATCAAATTCAAGACTTATTCAAAACTAGAGCAAAAGGGATTAATTATCACGTTCGAAAACTTTTTCTTCAGCCTGCTATGGGGTAGCGGGTCGTTAAGATAGCGAAGGAACTATTTGGCGTCTGCGATACTCACACTTGGGAATTTTCTCATCTCCCAAATATGAGAATCTGTCGAGAAGTCAGTCAGATTGTCAACCTCCAACGGGCTCGCCCACAAGTGTTACCCTGGACTATGTAGACAATTGAGTAGTAAAGTCTTCTCTTAACGAAAAAAACTAACACACTACAAGGCTCTTATCATGCAAGTCGTATAGTAAGTTGCAGAAGCTTGGAAAATGACAATATCTGATGAGGCGTCTCTTGAAGTGTTTGAGAGAAAGTTTCTCCGGAAGTTTTTTGGTCCTTTGCAAGTTGGCAATGGCGAGTACATTGAAAAGGCGATGGAACGATGAGCTGTATGAGCTTTACGATGACATAGACATAGCGCAGCGAATAAAGATCCAGCGGCTACGTTGGCTGGGTCATGTCGTCCGAATGGATACAAACGCTCCAGATCTGAAAGTATTCGATGCGGTACCAGCCGATGGTAGTAGAGGAAGGAGAAAGCCTCCTATGCGTTAAAAAGATCTTGGAGAGAAGGACTTGGCTGCATTTGGTGTGTCCAACTGGCGTCGGTTAGCACGAGAAAAAACTACTGGCGCGCTTTGGTAAACTCGTCCAATCAACAGCTGCTTATAATGGGAAAAAGAAAGAACACCGGCCAGCCATGTTTCTATATTCACTAGAAGTGCAGCAGTTCCGCACGAGTGGATTTCCCTGCAGGGTTGATATAAAAGTGCTCATGTAAAAGTAACTTTGTTTGTATTTGAGGCATATGTGCGAACATAAGAAAGCGTATGAATGCAGTTGAATTCAATAAAGCGGTAATTTAGTAGCCTTTTTTTTGTTCCTCGATTACTGTATGCGAATTTTCGCAGAAAGAAAAAATATTTGAGGCACTTTTTTTACGGCAACTTTTTGGCATAGTTTGCACCGCAAACCCCAAAGCGTACAAGGAAGTATACAAGTCCATCTAAATGTTCACTAGTACAGCGGCAGACCAGCCCAATGCAATTAATTTGCATTAGTAACAGCTGGCGAATACAACGCCAGCGAACCTTTTTCGCTTTTGGCCAACTTCAAACAACACGAAACGACCTTGATATGGCTAAACTAAGCGCATACGTACATATGTATGTATGTGTGTGTGTGTTACTTGTTGCATTCAGCTGTTTGCAGACCAAAGTGAAATCCGCCGGCAATATTTGCGAAATAAAAAACAAAAACAAATACTAATGATTGCTGCCAAAAATTAACCAAAATTGGATTTTCTTCATAAAAGCCGATAAATGTTGAATAAACTCCTATTATTGATTGGCCAGTGGCCAGTGGTTATTTTCGAACTAACAACAAAAATAAACTATTAATATAAATGTATAAATAGACTATAAATATAAATGTATGAGTAAATATGCATAACGCCCCTGTTTGGCTCCATGACTCACGCAGTTTACAGTTTTTAGGAAAAAAACTGGTTTCTTGTTTGGCGGCGTGTGGCACTACCATTAATTTGTGTTGCTCTTTGTTCGGCACTAAATTGATTATAAAGTGACTGTGTGGTAGCAAGAAATGAGGAAGCAGTTCAACAGACTTTGAATGAAATTTACAGAAAAAGAAAAGAAAAGCAAAAGCAAGTTTAAATGACGTCTGATTTAATTTGGCTGGCACAAGTTAAATTTAAATTTTTCGGAAGAACAAAAATAAGAGTTTGAGTGCCCGTTTCAATATTTTTTTATAACTTAGACTTTCTTTGATAAACCAAAAAATAGCACATTTGTGATTTGGCTGAATATCGAAAAATATAGGTCAGCCTTATGAGTCGTAGCGGCTGGGCTACATTTCCCTTTCTATTTTGAACCATCCTGAGCTTTTGACAAAGCGTAAAAGGTTGTTGATACCTAAAGTGTATAGATTATCTATATTCATTAAGCAGTAAGATCTTAAATATCGGTTCCTGCTTCTGGCTAGAACCGGGCATGTGCAAAAAAGGTGTTGAATTGTTTCCAACTCCTCCTCATTCCTGCAGCTACGACTAATCTCTTTGCATGATTTCCTATGAGACAATATGCTGTGAGGGTTCCTACTAAGGTTCTAATTTGAAGTCTACTCAATTTTATAATATTCGGGCATATGTAGATTTACCCTTGGCCATTTTTGCTTAGCAAATTTCACAGGTATTGTCACTAATCTCTGATTTACAGAACTGATTAGTGCGTCCTTAATAAGAAGCTTACAAATTGCAGAAGGTCCCCCATAAAATTACTTATGTTTGGCAAACAGGTACATTTTCTTGCAAGTTGGCCTGGCACCCAGCAAAAGATAATCCGATATTGTTAAGCCATCTCAATCAGAGATTGGCGACAATGTAAGAAACTTCTTGATGTTTTTTGGTATGCATCCAGGACCCAGACAGTAGGTCAGTTTGGCTGTCTGATAGAATGCAAATATCTGTTGATGATATTCTGTTTATCTCTAACCATTTTAACCCTTCATGAATTGCGTTTATTTCAGCTTGAAAAACACTACACTGATCCAGAAGTTTAAAGGATTCACTGATAAATAAAAAATAGTTTAAAAAAACTAAAAAACACGCTTTTATTGCTAATCGAACTAAAAAGTAGAAAATAAATTTTAATGACAAAGAGACCTATAATGAAGTAATAGCAAATCGAACGATCAGTCATAGTCAACTACCTCAGAACAGAATTATAACAAAGATTAAGATACAAATAGAGTAATTCAAATTACAGTTAAAAGCGTGGGATGCTTGATATAGTAAATATTACAATCATTCTATTGGCAACTACCTATGTACAGAGGGTTATGAAAGTGAAGTAAAATGCATCCCACGCTTTTAACTCTAATTTGAATTACTCTATTTGTATCTTAATCTTTGTTATAATTCTGTTCTGAGGTAGTTGACTATGACTGATCGTTCGATTTGCTATTACTTCATTATAGGTCTCTTTGTCATTAAAATTTATTTTCTACTTTTTAGTTCGATTAGCAATAAAAGCGTGTTTTTTAGTTTTTTTAAACTATTTTTTATTTTATACTTTTTAGTTCGATTAGCAAAAAAACGTGTTTTTTAGTTTTATTAAACTATTTTTTGCTTATTATGAATGAAAATTATTGTTATCATTGCAGTCAGTGAATAAATGATTCGATATATTCGTGTTATATTTAATTCCTTTCTTATCGACTGTGAGTCTAAAGCTATGCAGTTATCGGCCGTGATAAAGAAGTAATCGGGATGAAGAACTTATTTCGTGGAGGGAGCCTGAGAAACTGATTTACAAGAATAAAAAAAGATTTTTCATTTTACAACCAAATTCACCTTACTTTTTGCCCACAGGTAAAAAAAGAAAATATTAATCCTGGCAATCCTAATAAGGATAATGGAAAACTTTTATCAAATTATTGCATTGTCATCGGTCCTTGATAGGTGTGCAAAATTTCAAGTCGATCAGATGTTTAGAAGCCAGTGAAAATTAAGCTCAAAGATTCCGTTACATACATACATACATACATACATACATACATACAACCCGACCTAATAAAAGTGTGTTAAAAAAAGATTCAAAGATTCAAATTCACCTTAATTTTTGCCCACAGGAAAAATAGAACATATTAATCCTGGCAATCCCAATAAGGATAATGGACAACTTTTATCAAATTATTGCATTGTCATCGGTCCTTGATAGGTGTGCAAAATTTCAAGTCGATCAGATGTTTAGAAGCCAGTGAAAATTAAGCTCAAAGATTCCGTTACATACATACATACATACATACATACATACATACATACATACATACATACAACCCGACCTAATAAAAGTGTGTTAAAAAGATTCAAAGATTCAAATTCACCTTAATTTTTGCCCACAGGTAAAAATAGAAAATATTAATCCTGGCAATCCCAATAAGGATAATGGAAAACTTTTATCAAATTATTGCATTGTCATCGGTCCTTGATAGGTGTGCAAAATTTCAAGTCGATCAGATGTTTAGAAGCCAGTGAAAATTAAGCTCAAAGATTCCGTTACATACATACATACATACATACATACATACATACATACATACATACATGCATACATACATACATACATACATACAACCCGACCTAATAAAAGTGTGTTAAAAAGATTCAAAGATTCAAATTCACCTTAATTTTTGCCCACAGGTAAAAATAGAAAATATTAATCCTGGCAATCCCAATAAGGATAATGGAAAACTTTTATCAAATTATTGCATTGTCATCGGTCCTTGATAGGTGTGCAAAATTTCAAGTCGATCAGATGTTTAGAAGCCAGTGAAAATTAAGCTCAAAGATTCCGTTACATACATACATACATACATACATACATACATACATACATACATACATACAACCCGACCTAATAAAAGTGTGTTAAAAAGATTCAAAGATTCAAATTCACCTTACTTTTTGCCCACAGGTAAAAACAGAAAATATTAATCCTGGCAATCCCAATAAGGATAATGGAAAACTTTTATCAAATTATTGCATTGTCATCGGTCCTTGATAGGTGTGCAAAATTTCAAGTCGATCAGATGTTTAGAAGCCAGTGAAAATTTAGCTCAAAGATTCCGTTACATACATACATACATACATACATGCATACATACATACATACATACATACATACATACATACATACAACCCGACCTAATAAAAGTGTGTTAAAAAAAGATTCAAAGATTCAAATTCACCTTACTTTTTGCCCACAGGTAAAAACAGAAAATATTAATCCTGGCAATCCCAATAAGGATAATGGAAAACTTTTATCAAATTATTGCATTGTCATCGGTCCTTGATAGGTGTGCAAAATTTCAAGTCGATCAGATGTTTAGAAGCCAGTGAAAATTTAGCTCAAAGATTCCGTTACATACATACATACATACATACATACATACATGCATACATACATACATACATACATACATACATACATACATACAACCCGACCTAATAAAAGTGTGTTAAAAAGCTCTTCGCAATATAACCCTGATCCTGTCCATTGGGTGATGGTGACGGTATGATGGGTGATGGATCATCTTCAAGCCATTCCAGTCTAGAAGGGATTTTCATTAAGAAATTCCTTTCGAAGCAAAGCATGGGAGGGTGATAATCACAATCACTGGGTATATCCGTATACGAGTCTAAGATGGTTGAATATCCATGTGTGACAGTCTTCCATTGTGAGCTCGCTCTGAGCCTTAAAGCGGAACAGACCGCTGAGTATTTGCAGAAGAGATCTAGAGGTGGCAGATGAAATATAATATCCAAAGCAATAGATGGCGTGTTTTTCATGACGCCAAATATTGAGAATTCCTATCGAAAAATATATATCTTTTGAAAAATGGTTTTATTTTGTAATTTTTTGTTTTTTTATTTTTTTGCTAAAATAGAGCGGATCAAAATTTTGAGAATTTCGAGACTTTTGGCTAAGATGCTAGTTTTCGAGAATTCTTAACTCCGGTGCATTTAGCTTTAAGCTAATCTTTTATTTAGTTTGTAGCTAAAAAATTCTATAAAAATATTAATTTATTATTATTTTAATAAAATTATTCTGATTTATTATTTATGTTGTTTCAAAAAATTAAATGGCCAAATCGCTTTTGGAACAAAACAAAAATCAATTAAAAATAATAATACAGTAAAATCGACGTTGAATCAACCGCAGCTTAACTCTACTCCGCGTTCGAAGAAACACCAAATTTCCTGCATTAGGTTCATTATTCTTTTGCATTGAGTAGAGTGAAAAATCATTAATAATTGAATACATATGTTATAATGGCTTCAGAATCTCTCAGACTTTTAATAAAGCTACCGAGTAGGTAACAGAAAAAATTATAATAATGCTCTTTATAATATATCATACTTGCCCTTCGAAGCTTTCGAGATGAAATTGTAAAGGAGTATTTTAAAGAGAGAAAAAACAATCAACATTATAGACTTGTGTGAAAAAAAATTGTTTTTGTTGCATTTAAAATTTTATGTGTATGAAATGAAATTGAAAGGCAAAAAAAAAAGGTTTTTTGTTTTGAGATCTCCCTACATAAACTTACAAAATGGAGCGCTTTTAAAACTTTTTCCCCTGTAAAAGTTATTTAAGGGCCGGGCGTAGATGTTACTTTAATTATTTATTGTTTTTTGTTATTGGGTCAGGTAGAAACACTGAGACATTTAGTAAATAGTAATGGTCATTTGGGTCCTTGGTTGGGTCTATCTGTCCAGTGCGCTACAATTTTCTTGAGGCTTATAATGTTTTTTTTAAGTCATTATTATATCAATTTTTTAAAAATGTTTACAATATTTTAATATTTTATATTTTAATTTATATTATAAAAATAGACTTTAATAAATATTTTAAGACTTTCATGACCTTTGCCTTTGCCTTGCGTTCTTTAACGGCCTTTTTTGCTAAAAATCAAACAATCCATATCCGTTCCTTAAGCCTATTTTCGAATTCACGTGCACTCATCCCCACATGAAAAACTAGTAAACAGGAATACCAAAAAGTGACAAAAGTTGAGAGTAATCTTCTTTGATACTCCATTTTACTAAAGCAGTAGGACGAGTATCAGCACCAGCAGCTGAGTTTCTTGTGCAACCAGCAGAGGGAAATGAAGCAATATTTAGCAGCTTAGGGGAGCGGGAGAGTAAAAATAAGAAGTGAACTGAAAAGTGCAGCGATATCCTGTAGGAAATCAGAATAGCTGAAAAAATTGTGCTAGTACCACGAGGATAATACTTAACACGGAAATACTTAAGACGAAATAGCTTTTGTTGACTCAAAATTAATATCTAGTTGTATAAAGTAAATTTTTAGTAAAATCAATAAAAAATATATTATTTGAACTCGTTCGGTATTAAAGTTTCGAAGTTTAAAGCTCTGAAGTTATCGTATTAAGTATATCTTTTTTTAAACAAAATCGCGCAATACGATTTCTTTTAACTTATGTAGACTTGACGAGTTTATAAACTTCTTACAAATTGACAAAATGGTGGTACCTCCCATATCAAGTGAAATTTCAAAAACGCTCTTCTCCGGAACCACAAAAGCTAAGATAATGAAATTCGATAGAGTTACACACATTTCTGATACCTTTCTTATGGTGAAACGTGGTAGGTTTTGGAAAATGAGGCGGTGCACTTCCCATGAAAACTGAAACTTTGATATAGTTTTTCTTTGGAAAAAACCTACTAGTAGTAGGTGAGAATTGTTATTGATCGAATTCTCGACCACTTTCGTAAAATTATATTTAAAAATTTATTTTCCCAATCTTTTTTTTATCTTATTCTTTTCTCTGATATCTTTTTTACCATATTTGACCCTCATTTGTTCTAATGAAATACAATTTTTTGCATTTTTGAATGTTACTGGATATTAAAAACTAAACTTAGACAAATATTCTATTATTCTTTAGAACAAATTAAATTATTTTTTAGAACAAAAAATTTTATTAAAAACTAAAAATTTAATTATTTTTCAGAAAAAATTGTTATTATGTTGAAAAAAAAATTTATTCAAAACTAAAAAATATTACTTAAACGTAAAAATTTCATTATTCTTTTAAAAAAATTGAATTAAAAAAAAAACAATTTTTTAAAACTACAAATTTAATTATATTTTAGAATATGTTTTAGTAAAGGGTTAATTAATATCTAAAAATAATATGTTTTTGGACAAAAACAAAAAAAAATTGGTCAAACTTCTTTTTATTTTACCAAAAAATCTTTGTACCAAAACTCGTTCATCAGAAAAAATATTTAAATTTTGTTAAACTATGCCCTATTGTATTAAGGACGAAGTGTTTCAGGCAAGAATTATTGGTTATTTTTATCCCTCTTTATTGACACATGCATAAATATATATAAAGGGTGGTTAAATTTTCAAGGGCCGATGTTGAATGTGAACCACACCTAAACGTCAACGACACCATTGGACTTCTTTCTTTGGGGTTATTTGAAAGAAAAGGTGAACGTCGATAAGCCAGGAAACAATTCAAGAGCTAAAGGATGAGATAATTCAACACATTAACGGCATAGAATCTCAATTATGCCTCAGCATCATCGAAAATTTAGACCATCGGATGGAGGTGTGCCATTTGGCCGATATTTTGCTTTATACGTAATTGAGTCATGCCAATATTATCATAATAAAGAGAAATGACAATAATTTAAAAAAAAAATTGCATTTATTCAAAATCAACACCGGCCCTTGAAGCTTAACCACCCTTTATTATTAATTGGCGCCTACACCCTTTTTGAGTCGTTGGCCGAGCCCCTCCTCCTATTTGTAGGGTGCGTCTTGATGTTGTTCCACAAATGGAGGGACCTACAGTTTCAAGCCGACTGCGAACGGCAGATATTTTTTATGAAGAGCATTTTCATGGCACAAATACACTCGGAGGTTTGCCATTGCCTGCCGAAGGGCGACCGCTATTAGAAAAAACTTTTTCTTCATTCTGGTGTTTCACCGAGATTCTAACAAATGGTTTAAACTTCCCAAAATATTTTCGATCAAAACACGTAAGTTGAGTTCATAGAAGAAGTTTTAGGTATCCAGCTTCCTGTAGGAACGCATAGGTAACAGCGTGAAAATATCAGTGAACATTTTGCGTACAAAGCAGCTAAGGAAAAAATACTATGTTGCCAAAGGCAGTCAAACATATAGTAGTACTACGCAAACATATGCGACAAATGCATCAACTTGTTTGTGCATGTCAGCGGAAGTAATGGCCATGCCAGCAGTGCTACACATACATACATACACACAGCAGCAGTAACAGAGGCAGGAGTTGGCAACATTTTGGCCATTGCGCCTACTAAAACATGCAAAATTCAATTAACAATTGTCATCGCCAACATTTGTGCTGCACACCCACCACCGCAGGCATCACTGCATATGCACATATGCACATCTATGTATACACCCACACGATTGCGAAACTCCTCCAAATGTCATAAACCCACTTTCGAATGCACCAGATTGGCCTATTATGACTGTTGGCTAATAATTTCGAATCGTAGGCTACGCAAAATCTACAATACTAGTCACACTACACACATACATATACATACATGCTCAGATATGTACGAACATGCGTATGCAAATGCAAAAACCCAATTATAGAGACCGACAACAACAATTTGAAGCTGCCAAATACTATTTGATTGTGCTGGCTGAATGACCGCCAGCAACAAGGCGACCACTCAAGCGTTAGTAGTTAGTAGGCGCTTCAGTGTTGCATTGCCAGGCAGCTGTTAATGTGCAGTTAATTTTCGGTCACCAACCATAATGACAACTCTAACGAATGCAACAACAATATGCGCAATAATCAGCACTTCATCACTAGCACCTCAGTACGAGTATTGCGCCCATTGCCGCCTCTTTGAACAATGACATTTGTTAGTCACCATTTGGTTGAGGACTGCATTAAATAAATACGAGGGAAGCCAAGCGATCAATTTATTTGTCAAATTCAAATATTGTGATGTATCTATTTGCCTTTCAAAATGTAGCAGATATGTAATTAGAATATATTTACATTTTGAAATGCTTTGCAAATTTTAATAAATAAAAATCAAATTAAAATAATTGCATATAATATTAGGGGGACTATATAGGGTGACTTAACTATACGCTAAATGAAATAGCTATATGGGACACTGAGCAAACAATTTTTTATAATAAAATAACAAAGGTTAAAGGTAAAGGTAAAGGTTTTTACTTTTCGGAATAAGGGACGAAAGCGAACGTAAGAATAAAACATATATTAATTTAATAATTTTCAAGGGCGTAAAAGGAAGTAATATTAAACCTAAGGAAATAAAAAATCTTCAGAAAATACAATAATATAAAATAATATTGTATTTAATAGCTTTTATGCCCTCCATTATTTATTGTAACTGATAGTAGTCATAGTGGCATCGAATTTACGAGTGACTGAAGGACACTAAGGAGGAATTTTGCCCATTCTTGTTGCTGTTGTTGTAGAAGTGGTTCAGTATTTCCACTAATTAGTGACCAGCGCCGTTTTACTACCACTGTTCTCGTCTGACGATGGGTTTTTTTTGTTTTGTTCTCAGTCAGATCCATTTAGTGAGGTCCAAGTATAGCAGCAACTTCCGTAGCTCGATGTCTGAGATCTCATTAATTTCCTGCAAGAAAGGGGCTTGCCGAAGGAGCGGAGTTGTGCCCTAGCTAGCCCTGGACATTCTCATAAGTAGTGGAAAAGACTTTCCTTCACCCCTTCCGCTTGACAGCTTCTGCAGATGGGATTGAAGGGTAGATTGAGTCTAGTTGCACGATCCCCTACTTTCCAAAGGCCTCTAAGGGTTGCAGTGGTGCGTGAAATGTTTGGCCGAGAACATTCTATCAGATCATTCGTCGTTTTTTGTTGTAATGCATGTAGTTAATTGCTTCCATCTTCTTTCGGCTAAAGCATGATAGTGTGAAGCAATTGATTCTTTTATTGTATTGAGCGGGGTGGAGGCTGCCACCGCCTCTGCTATTTCTAGTGTTGAATCTTTTCTTGCTAGCTCATCCGCTAACTCATTACCCCGTATGTTCCTATTACCGGGAACCCATATCAGAGTAATTTCACGCCGATCACTAAGTAATTCCAGTTCCTCTGTACACTGTACGACTAGCTTAGATGAAATGGAGATGGAGTCTAAGGCCTTGATAGCTGCTTGACTGTCTGAAAAGATGGCTACCTTTGCACCAACTTCCTTGTAGAGTTTTAGTGATTTGCATGCTTCTCTGATCGCAAGAAGTTCTACCTGGAACACGCTGGCATAGTCAGGAAGTCTAATTGACAGAGATAGGTTGAGTAGCTCCGAATGGAAGCCAGCTCCCATACCACAGTTCATTTTAGAACCGTCAGTGTATATTTCAATGCCGTATCTTCCAATCACTTTCCTTTTGTTTCATTCGGCTCTCGGTGGAAAACGTACAGTAAAGTCTTGAAGTTAAGGTCGGGGACTGTGTAGTCTGATCTTGCCCATTCTTATTGCATAGCTTTTTTAAGGTTCAATATGCCAATAAACTTACGTGTGTCCGCCTTAATAAACTTGTTTGCTAAGAATGCTCCAGAGGTTCTCCATTGGATGTAGGCTTAGACTAACTGTGGGACACTTCAGCACACGAATATTTTTGGACGCGAAAAACTCATTGCCCTGTTGATACATCCAAGACTCACCATAAAATTATTTGGCAAAATTCAATAAAACATTATCCAATACCTCTACATAATTTTCATCTTAAGCGAAATTAAACAAATTTGGGTATTGCCACGGTAGAAAGCCGAAGTCTATTTTGATATTTTAAATTCGAATCTGCACTCAAAATTTGCTGTATTCTTCTCTTCGTAACATTGCCAGTGTATCGTGAAGGAATCTGTTTCGAATGTAGTACATCTCGCTGTGCATAACAAAGCCTTAGTTCGCTTTCGAGTAGGTTCTTTACAGTGTGATAATGAAGCAAGACATTGCAACAATGTTTCTAAAAAGCTTTAAGAGGTTTCCATCCAAGCACAGCATCCCAGCTGACAGCAGAAAGTTTCTTGCACTATTTCGAACCATTTAAATAATGGCTGGAGAGCGTGGTGGCGGATAGCGCGTTGAAGGTCTTGAGGAGTGGTGATAATATCGGTAGTTGCATTTTTAAAATTTCGAAACCCAGATCCTGATTTGACACAGTTTGATATATCAAAGTTAAATAAATTCAGAAATAAATTTTGAAATCTGCCTACGAAAAATTTTCAAGTTCTTGCTTACTTCGACATTTAAAGTCATAATTGGATTTAGGAACTTAGTTTGCTTTATAATCCATTTTTTTTTTTCAACATCTATGATTCCTCAATTTAACTTTTTTCTTTCCCATTTCAGCCCACTGTCCTTATCCGCCCAAAATTGTTCAAATTCTTCGTTTTAGAATCAGCGAATGGCAGCAACCGCAGCGTCACTAAATTCCGCGCAAACATCCATCCACACATTCCAAATAGAAATGGATTGCAGCAGCACCGAAATGTGTCTGGTATGACAACTGCAAACAGGTTGCAAGTATACATACACACATACATACATACGTACCTTTGCACTTACTAAAGTAGTTTGCAAATATGTGGACTAAATATTGACGACCACAATCTGACAACCAGGCATTGTATTAGTTAGCGCGTGCAAATAATTTTAAGCATACTCTTAAACACACACACCCACACACACATACATACTTATGCACATATTACAATTAATGTTTGAGGCATACTGCTATGTACTATGTGCACTTTGAGGTTAAAGTTGGATTTCGCTATTAAATACAAATTGAAGTGGTAGAAAAATTTCAATATTTCGTTTAGAAATTTCCATTTTAGGATATTTACAAACATGAGATAATCAATATTTCACAATAGCTGCAGTTTGTATGGCCAAATTAGTAGTGACAGTGCACGAACAGCTTTTGTGGCGGATCAACATTTCTTGCTAAGGATCAAATATTCAGATGGAATAATGGATGTGATATAAGTTCTTTGTATAATATGTACATATATCGAAAATGGTAATATGGGATATGAAAAGCATAAGGAAGTATTAGAGAGGCAAAATTGAACAAATTAAAAAAAAATAACGACTTCTTTTCACAATTTTTAGAAAACTTATGGGTATGTAGTTTCATAGCCCGAACATTGGCTTTAGACGAAAGAAAATTGTCAGCATCGCATGAAAAAAAATCTCAAAAATTAACGTGACTTTAAGCGATTTTAAGCTTAACCTTTATTACTCTAAAATTCAATGGACTATAAAATAGCATAACATATTACTTAAAAATATTCTATACAAAATTTAACAAAATTAAAACATAAAAACAAAGAGTACATACAAATTTACAACTACTCTTTCGAATTTTTAGAAAAATTATGGGTATGCAGCTTAATAGCGCATTCAATATTAGCAGCTTAAGCTATTAAAAATTAAAACAAATTTTTTTTTTAATTTCTTCGAACACTTCTTTGAATGGAGAAAATTGTCAACATCGCATAGAAAAAATTATTCTCAAAAATCAACGCGAATTTCAGTGATTTCAAGCTTATACTTTGTTAAGCTAAAATTCAATGGACTATAAAAAAGCACAGTTTGAAGTTTTTTAAAGAAGATTCTTATACAAAATTTAAGACATTAAAAAAAATGTATCAAAATTTACAAATTATTTTTCGAATTTTTAGAAAAATTATGGGTATGCAGCTTAATAGCGCATTCAATATGAGTAGTTTAAGCTTTTCAAAATTGTCGTTGATTCAATGAAAGAAAAAATTTTTTTTAATTTCTTCGAACATTTCTTTGTATGGAGAAAATTGTCAACATCGCATAAAAAAAATATTCTCAAAAATCAACGCTAATTTCAGCGATGTCAAGCTTATACTTTATTCAGGTAAAATTCAATGGACTAGCACAGTTTGAAGTTTTTTAAAGAAGATTCTTATACAAAATTTAAGAAATTCAAAAAAATATATCAAAATTTACAACTTCTTTTTTGAATTTTTATAAGAATTGTGGGTATGCAGTTTTATACCCCATTCAATATTAGTAGCTCAAGCCGTTCAAAATTTACGTTAATTTTTACACATTTTGTTGTAATTATTTTCCGAACATGGAAAGGAAATTGCAGGAAATTTTTAATTTCTTCGAACATGGCTTTGTGTGGAGAACATTGTCAACATCGCGGGCGAAAAAAAAATTTTCAAAAATTAACGCGATTTTTGAGTGACTCCAAACTGGCTGACACACCCTGAATATTTCTAAAGATCCGGATTGAAAATTTTTATGACAATTTTTTCTTAATTGTTAAATTTTTGGGATTTTCTATCAAATTTTAGAGCTTTGAGTTATACGAGTATGGTTTTTACTGTTTGCGTCTAAAAATTTCACACCCACTGTGGATTATTGAAATAATTATCGTGTGTAGTCTCTAAGAAATCTTATGTTTCTAGATTATTAAATTTATAGATAAATGAATACAAAAAAATCAAAACTAAGCTACAAAAATCCTATGAAAATATAAAATCGTAATTTGGAATTCTACTGAAAATGTTTCAGATCACTTGGATGATGAAGAGTTGGTAACTATTTAAGACTGGTAGTCATTTTTACCAGTTCACATCAATTCAGTAATGACTGCTCATTTATATTCGTAGCTTTTCTGAATGGAATGACATGAGCGCACTTTTCCAACTTTTCAGTAAAATAGCATTAATTACCAAAATTTTTATCATTTTGTCAAAGCAGCGAGACTTCTTTTATCTTTTACCCTTAGCTCTTAACACGTTGCTAAAATCAAAAGACAAATTGGCAGCTACTCTGGTATTTTTGTTTGTTTTCCTACGTTTTTCTACTACTATTCCTATTTTTCCCCTATGCCTATACCCAAATCTATTATTTTTGGATTCTACTCGAATTCTAATCCTCATAGTTTTACTTCACCTATTCAAACTACTCCTTCTTCTTATTCCATGCGTGTGCTTATGATATTTTTCGCATTAAAAAGGCTTTGATGTCATTCAGCGCATCGCCGTTAGAGTTTCTCACTTCTTCCCTAGATAATTTTAGAATTTGTTTTGCCGTTAGAATTTTCTCACTAATCCATCCGCCGCTTTCCCCAAAGGTGCTCTTTTATCATTAATCAGCAAATCATTAATATTTTAGTACAGTAGGTTCTGTTTTTATGCGGCTTTTTTTATGCGGTTTTGAAATAGTGCGGTTTTCTTTTAAATTACAAAATGCATGTCGACCTATCGGGAATTGTACATATAAACAAGATTCTAAACCAGCTAAGCAAAAACTCATCACGGATTACATCAGAAATGCTAACCCTACAAGTATGGAAGATATATAAAGATATAATTTTCAAAGATAAAATATTTTGCTTATGCGATTTTATTTAATTATTTCAGATTCATGCGGTCTATGGAACGTATCTATAGTAATAATATGGGACTAGTGCTCTTTTTTATGCGATTATTTCAGATTTATGCGGTTTTAGCATTTGAAACGTATCTATAGTTTTACTATAGATCTAGTAGCTTTTTTATGCTGTTTTTTTTTATGCTGTTTCTTGCGGAACGTATCTACCGCATAAAAACAGAACCTACTGTATTTAAATAAAAATGCTACGCTTATTTACATAATCGGCCTGTAGTAGTTTTATCAGTTAATCAAAAGTTTATTGACCAACAGCTGTTGCCTGTTACTTAATGTGGTAAACATCCAATCAGCCACACATACATACATCCATGCATACAAGCATGCAAATGTAGTAGATAAATAATTATGGATTTATGTAAATTTGCTTTCGGCCATATCTTTTCACGATTTTGGATGTGCGTGTGGTCATGCGTTCGCCATAAATAGGCGATACACATACAAACATACATGTGTACATACGTACATCTCATCTGATCTCTTAATGGCATTATTCGAGGAAAAGAGAGAAAAATAAAATATTTATACAAACGGCCGGCACGATTATTGTAGGAACAAACAAAAACAGAAAAAAAATTAAAGAACAAAAAATAGTGTTTGTTATGTACAATGGGAGTAGATGATAGATATAATGAATTTGTAGACAAATGGATTATTTGAAATAAGTGAAAATATTACAAGCACCGGCATAACCAGAAAAACACATTCAATTATTTGCATGTATCTGTGGCATCTGTGTAAAGTTGCGGTCAAATAAATAGCAATGATTAGAATCATGATTCTGTACTTGAATAGGCACTGGTCTATGAATTCTATTGTAGGCTGGTCCAGCCAATTCTTAAGGCGGTCAACAAAGTCGCACTTTAAGTCACAATTCAATATGAAAATTATTAGAGATGAAGGGTAATGTGATTCGGAACGAGTTACTGAATAAAGTAAATATTCACATTACATCAACATATGTACATATGTATGTACTAGGTTATTTAGTGAGTTTTGCGGTTCGATAAGAAAAGCACAATTTTATGGTTAGAACACCTTCTGTACGTGTGTCCGTCATTATTAAAAACGCGTTTAAAATGCCTGGGAGCCCCACTCTTTGAGGATCTGGAGGACGCCTCAAAAGCGGATCTCCCAGCTCTGCTTAGATTCGCCAAAAGCGTTGACATCCAACATGATGTCTACTTTCAGTATTCATAGAGGTCGGTCTCCATCTAGTATTGCTAGGGACCAAAAGGTCTGTGCGTGGCTTAATGCCAACTAGGCTAACCTAACTTAACCTTTGGTCTGAAATACACTTTTTCATTCAATATAGTCTCCCTGAACATCAAGACACTTGTTCGAATGAGATTCCAATTTATGAATGGCTTCAAAATACATGTGCTTCCGCAGCGGTTATGACCTCATCATTTGATGAAAAACGAATTCCGCGCATGCATTTTTGTAGGTCTGGAAATAGATGGAAGTAGCTAGGGGCCAAATCTGGTGAATACGGTGGATGCCCCCAAAATTCGAACTTTAATTCCAGGATTTTAGCCATCGTCAACATGCTCTTGTGGTTCGGGGTATTTTTTCACGAATTTTTTCCTTCAGATGGTCTAAGAGGTTACAATAATATTCAGAATTTATTGTTTTACTAACTTGCAAGCAATTCACAAACAAAATTCCTTTCGCAAAACTGATGCTAACACCTTCTTAGCCGATTTCTGGACGCGAGCTCGTTTGGGAGTCGAAGAACCGCACTCACAACACTCACAAATGTAACAAAAACAAAAATTTGGGCAAGTAGCAATACCCTCTCTTATCGAACAGCAAACCCGCTTGTGCTCTAAACCCAGTTCTCTTATGTGAACACCCTTTATCCAGCTTAACCAGTATTAAGAAATACGTTTTAATATGAAATCCCATATCCGAAACAACATACAAGCCAATATATGTACATATGTAGTAATGGACTCCCAACTCTAAGATGCTTCACAAGGTTTGAGTTAAGTACCAAGAGCTCTTAATGCTTGTTTAGTTTTCTGATATACATTTACTACACGAAGCATAAAATGCAGTGGTATGGCTAACATCATACCATTAACCGGCTCTCAGTGGTTTCGAGAGAATTAGTTGATTTGCTGACGTCACCAGGCTTATGGAAGCGATTTGTTTACGACAGAGTTCGCCAAAAATTGAGATTGTGTTGATGATACGAAAGAAGTCAACGCAGCCTCCCATCCATGTTGCTGCGTTTTCGTCTAAACAATGACTGATTGGAAGAGCGTAAGAACACCTGTAAAATGAACGTGCACAATTCTGTGGTGCATTTCCGATGACATAACAGCCGATGTTACTTTCACAATTTTGCTTCGAAAGGTCAAACTTTGTGAGTGACTTCCTTTTTAACTGATTCTTTCCAATTCGCTATGAACCGATTAACGGTCTGATGTTGGTCACACCTTGTAAATTCTTTTTACTATGATCACCCGATATACATATATACATATGTATTTACAAGTATTTCGCATTATACTACCATAAACCCTCAGCTCTCCACAGTTAAAGAATTCGTTGCCTTGGGTGTAGTTTTTGACTCGGGCTTTGCTTTTTTAAACTACGAATGCCATTTGCTTCCGAAGGCATTTAGTAACTATACCTGCGAAATACCCCCCATCATCTTCATCACCATGCATAGCATTACAGTTCGTTGTGAGCCTTAGCTTCCTCTACAATTTTTCTCCATGTATCTCGGTCTATAGCCATACCATGATACAATTGTTGGTCCCTCCTATGCTTCTTAGATCGTTCTCAACGTCGTCTAACAATGTTTTCCGCGATTGCACTTTTCGTTTTTTACCAAACATGCGTGCATCCACAACTTTGCGAGATATTCTTTCATCTGACACTCCGCAGATATTTAACAAACCGCACCCCGTTTTCGCCTCGTAGGAATTGTAGGAAAAATCTTTTTATTTATTTTTATTTTATTTTTATACGTTCAAAATTATAATATGTATGTGTCAATCACCGGAGTCTATTTATAACAGTCATACTTCGAGAATCGAATGAGTTCAAAAAAATTTAATTAATTGGTCATCAGCCTCTTAATTTTGCCGAACCGATAATTTTACAAAAATTTATATAAAGAAAATAAAATAATTATCATAACTCACTACGGCGAGTCAGCAAGAATTCATAGTGAGTTTTGTGTGTAAAAACATACATACCTATTCATGTATGTATGTGTTTATAATTATTACTCTTAGAAACTTGAATGGCACACCCTATTGCGGCTCACATAAAGCAGTTCGACTTTCAACCTTTGGATTTATAAATACAACAGCAATAAGAGCTTGTCCAAGTTCATGCAACCAAAATACATACATACAGAGTAATTATAAAATTTTTTGCAATATATATATAATTCATTATATCATATATTAGTGTTTATAAGTAAATGGTTCAGTAGAAATATAAAGTAAAGATTATGAGCGCTGGATGGCTGAAGTCGCGCTAGAAATATTTAAAAAGTTCTGCCATCTTTAGTTGTTGATTACTTAAGCAAATAAAATAGATTTCAAGGAAATGAGCTAAAACCTTTTTATGTACTGGTAAATTATACCTGCATTTAAATGCATAAAAGAATCAAAGAAAGATAAAAAAATTTTGAAAAACGAAAAATTAGATCAGTTAGTTATAGAAATTTTCATTTGATTATTGAAAGAGAAATTGTTGAAACGAAACCCAAAGACTTAAAAAAGATTGGAAAAATGTGGGGAATATCAATTACATACATATATTATTACTATTTTTTAACGAAAGCTGCTTATGGTTGTGGGTAATATAAGTATTTTATGGGTGCCAGTAGTTCAGCAATCACTCTGAGAAATGCGAGCAGAGAGAGGTGCTTTTTTAAATTTTTTTAATTGCGGTTTTTAATGACATTCAGCAGGAGCTCAACAGCGGAGGTGCAAAGCCAGTAAAATCAAGAGATAAAGTAGAAATTTGAAATTAATTTTTTTTCTGCTTTCTCGTTTTCATAATCACAATCACCGTCGAAGACAATATGATCGGATTTAAAAAAGTGCGCCTGTCATTTCTTCTTTTCCATGCTAACTACCACCAGCTATAAATCCTACTTAAAATCAATTCCTTCTCTTCTTCATATATTCAATGCAAAGAAGGCCTTCAGCTTCCTCTGGTATAACAAGTAAGTACCGCATCGAATATTTCCAGAGCTGGAGCATTCGTATTCATTCATACAGTAGGGTCTAGCCGGCATAGCCGCTAGTCTGGAAAAACCTTCTTCAGGCCAATATATTGGGAGGTTGAATTAGTTTTAAAGGTTTTTTTCGAAGATTTGGGGCTTTATTGTGAAAAAACGGTACAAAATATTTTATTTGAAGTATTGGCCATCGCTAGCTACAACTTTCGCCCATCTTTCGGGCAATTTCCGGATGCCGTTTCTCCAAAATTCTGTCCGCTGCTTGGCTATCCATGACTCAACCCATATTTTGGTAGCCTCGTACGTGGAGAACCGCTGGTCCGCCAAATCGAGACTCATAAGCCGGAACAAATGATAATCGGAGGGAGCTATGTCTGGACTTTACGGCGGGTGGGGTAACACTTCCCAGCCAAGCGTTCCAAGGTATTTTTTGACAGGTTGAGCAACATGCGGCCGAGCGTTGTCATGTTGCAAAATAACCTTGTCGTGCCTTTTTACCGTTTCCGGCCGTTTTTCTTTCAATGCCCGGCTTAAACGCATCAATTGCAGTCGGTAACGATCTCCCGTGATTGTTTCGCCCGGTTGGAGCAGCTCAAAATATACGACGCCGACCTGATCCCACCAAATGCAGAGCATGATTTTCTTGCCGTGAATATTCTGCTTGGCCGTCGACGTTGATGCGTGGCCGGGCAAACCCCATGATTTTTTGCGTTTTGGGTTATCGTAGTGGATCCATTTTTCGTCGCCAGTCACCACCTGATGCAAAAAACCCTTCCGACTTTGTCGCTCGATCAGCAATTCAACGTAAAAAATCGCCGTTCGACGTCGCGCAGCTTCAACTCGTACGGGACCCAATGTCCTTGCTTTTGGATCATTCCTATCGCTTTTAGACGCTTGCAAACGGTTGATTTATCAACGCCCAATGATTCAGCAAGCTCTTCTTGGGTTTGGCACGAGTCCTCGTTTACCAATTCCCCCAATTCCGCGTCCTCGAACTTTTTGGGTTGGCCAAGACGCTCCTTGTCTTCGGTGTGAAAATCACCACTTTTGAATCGTCGAAACCAGTACTCACATGTTGAAATCGACGGAGAATGGTCTGGGTAGGCCTCCTGCAGCAATTCACGGGCTTGGGCTGTATTTTTTTTCAAATTGAAGCAGAAAAGCAAAGCTTCCCGCAAATTGCGTTTCGACGGCACGAAAGTTGACATACTCGGAGCACGAAAACACTGCGTTGTTTATACTTCAGCGAAATGACAGATACTGATAAACAAAGCCTAGGGATGAGGCTTTGTCATGAGTATATATTAAGTATTGCCAACGCGATAAAGTGATAAATAGCGCCATCTGTGTGCCACCTTTAAAACTAATTCAACCTCCCAATAATAGAACTCAAGTTGCAAGGTCCATCGATCGCGGTTGAGAGAATACAGAGTTAATTTTTTAGTGCAGCCAGATAGAGTCAGTGAATTTGACGGAATAGGTTGTTGACAGAGAATTATTATATTGGTTGAAGTGTAGATTATTGTTACATTTTTCAAACAAAATATTCAAAACTTGTGTTTTTTCTATTATCTTTTCTGTTATCTTCTTTGTTTACATTCATCTAACCTAACTTTCAAATTTTCCTTAAATATCTGCGTTATTTTGATTAAATACTATCTTCTTAATTTTCTCACATATTTATTCAATAACTACGACATGGAAAACTACGCTCATATTTCCACATCAACCTCGTAGTCTCGTATTCTATACCCCTGGTCTATTTATTTCATTTTACCAAAGGAATCAGTTTCATTTTGTGCACCGGTCCACGAGAGCTAAGCACAGAGCAAGAAGATTCGGGTGAGTCTACAATTTTTTTTTATAATATACATTTTTCTTTGCTGTTTCTTATTTCACCACTTAGCCTCAGTGGGTACATTTAGAGCGTTTTCGAAAGAATAAAGTGGATTTTGTGCATCGATTCATCAGCATGAATGAGTCTTGGGTCTATCACCATGAACATTAAAATTAAATCAAGAGGCTAAAGAGTAATGTGAATCTGGTTATTCGGCTCCGAAACTAGTTCGTGCCCAGAAATCGGCTAAGAAGATGTTAGCAGCAGTTTTTTGGGATGCGAAAGGAGTTTAGTTTGTGGATGATTTGCAAACTGGTAAAACCTTGGTAAATTCTGAATATTATTGTAACTTTCTAGACCAGCTGAAGGAAAAGATTCGTGAAAAAAGAAATAAAACTTTTTTATTAGCACAACGCACCGTGTCACAAGAGCATTTTGGCAATGGCTGGATCAAGAACGCTTTCCTCAGGCACACTTCTTTAAGCCCTTAAAGTAGTCAGAGGCTCGAAAAAATTATGATTTTTAATAATTTTTTTTTGCTATTCAATTGCTTTATTTAACAAAAATAAAAGCATAACATTAATACAACATATTTGACTCTAGCAAAATTTCAAAAATATCAAAATTAGTAATTGTAAAAGTTATCGCTCTTTGTGTGGAGCCCGTTTCTCCAGAAGTCCCTTGCGGTGATCGTCACAAGTCCTTGGATATTCACCTAAAGTTAATCGGACAGGAGAAACTCGTTTTTTTAATAGATAATCTTGTGCCTGATCGAAGCTTTTTTTTTAAATTAACAATATGGCGGCCTCAGAAAATATTTTTCAGACTTTCGAAAAAAAACTGACAATTAATTATAAAAAAAAATTGAAATTTTTGAAAAAAAAAACAAAAGTCCTTTGATCAGGCTCGAAATTTAATTTTTTGTCAAAATCAGTGTAAATTTTTTTCAAATCTACCAAGCGGCTTTTAAGTTACAATGATTACCAGTGCAAAAAACACTGTTTTGAAAAAAATTCATTTAAAGTTTTGCGAACGCTCCGCAGTGCCCGAACGCCCTTTGTTAATTCTTGAATAACTCAAAAAGTATATATCGGGTTCACTTCAAATTTTACACAATATTTTTAAGATATAATACTTTGCGAAAATGCAAAAAAAAATCCAATTTTTTGAAAAATTTGACTATCCCTAATCCCTTAACTAACTATCCTGACTAACCTATGTAAGTAGGCCAAAATTCTAAGAATGCGGCCAATATCTTCCAATGTCCATTTTTGGTATTTTTTTACACAGATACTAAAAAGTTTTAACTTTACAACAAAAAAAAAAAAATTAGGGATATCAGAAGATTCGCAAACATTTCAAAGCGGCTTGTTTAATTTCGAACAGTTGGGACATAAAAACTATGCCAGTTGAAAAAAGTGATGCTGCGCAAAGCATTAAAGTCCAATTATTCAACTTTTCTCCACACCTTTTCCCTCACTTTTCTTAATTCATAGCCGCTCTGCGGTGTCTGAACGTCGTCCACCTCTTTGATGTGCGATTAAGATATGTGTATGAATGAGTGTTTGTATGTATGTATGCATGCGCGTATGTATGTATGTATGAATGCATGTATGTATGCATGAGCGGATGTGTGTTTGCATACTCGTATGTTTGCGGTTTTCAAAGCTTTCTATCTACATTTCGCTAGTATTCTTTGCTTTTTCTAACTACCAATTGTCTTTTTGTTTTTTGCCTAATGCTTCACCGCAATTATAATTGCCCACTAACAATTTTTCACACTCACACTTACGGAATTGCTTTATTTGCCGGCATTTAATGGCTTCCTGTGGTCATTTTTATGTCGCCACTTTTATTGTAGACACACACACATATATATATATTTTTTTTTTTTCAAGCAATTTGCAATTTGCCCCAATTTTCTTGTTACTTAAAAATTTGTATGCTGATTATTTGTTTTTTTTTTCTTTACTTTTTGTTTTGATGTGTGCAAAAAAAGTTTTAATTTTCTTTTGCCATATAAATATTCAAAGTGTGCTTTTTTGTCTATTGAACTGAGACTTTGATGAAAGAGTTGGCTGCAGAAGTTCGGTGATGTGTGCGTGTGTGTGCTTAAGTGTGCTAGAATGTTATTAGTGGTTTTCTTGTGATTCTTTTGGTTGCTGTTTTTGGCCGATATATGATTTTATGTCAATTCATGCTTGCTCACCACAAAGTAAGGCCAATTTCGATTGCTTTATTTTATTTTTGTTTTACGATTTAATCACTTGTTATGGCGTAAAGCGTGTCAATTACTGCGATTTGCCAAGTCATAAAGATCAGTTGACCGAAATGCCTTAGTAGATACGAATAGCGCAGTGAAATGCTTTTCGATCCGCAGCTTAGTTTAGTGATCGAGTATCGTGAAAATTCTTTGTTTTATTTTTTAATTACCCTATTTTTTCCTAGCTGAGTGCATTCTTGCATACTTGAAATATCATACACAAAAATGCATACCAACTTTATGTGATCCTGACTCAACAGCAACGAATTCCTAACTGTAAACTCCTTATCTGCGCCTAGTAACTGTTACTTTGTGAGCTAATTGAGCACTAAAAGCCCAAACAATGTAATAAAAAATGTGAAAAAATACGAGCTTCTTGCCGCGTGACGCAGTAATCATACGCAATAACCGTAAAAACAGAAGGCCGCACAAGTAGGACCATTAGATGAGTCATTACCCGAAACGAGTGTGAGCCTTTAAAGGAGAATTGCTTAGATTCGGTATAATGTGTAGCACCTGAACGGGCCATGTTGCACGCATACTAAGGGCATTAGTGCGTGCGCTGGCTGAAAGCATGAGAAAATTCTTGCGATGAATCAGACTTAAGAAATGTGAAAGAGTTGCAGGCGTTTGGAATTTCCCATGCAATTGAAGTTGAGGCAAAGCAAAAGATAAAAAATAAAACACGAAGATGAGTGGCTTAGTGAGATTCGGAGTAAAAAATTGCTTTGGAAATCAATTTTCATAGTTTTTATGTGTGAATACATTTTTTATTATCTGGTTTAGTAAACCATTTCTTGTTACATTGAACTTGCCACTAGAATGTACGACTGGCCAGTGTGGTAAAAATTAAAAAAATGAAGTATTTTTATGGCAGCCTTAGGTGTCAAAATTCACACAACTTTGTAATTTATTTTTAAATTCGTCATAAAAAAGGGGTCGTTTGTTTTCTAAATGTGATTTGAAATAAAAAAAATTCCCTTGTCAAAATGGCTTTTTTTATTTCCTTGTTCACTCCAGTCGGGAGCATAGGGCCTCGACAAGACTTGTCTTGCGTTGGTTTCGTTAATCTGTTTTGATTTGTGGCAGGGTAGGTGATTAGAATGCCGCTACAAGTCCTAAGTAGGGGAAATGCCCACCTTTCGTTGCTTAGAAGCAACGCCTTCTTACTGCTTGAAGCGCCATCTGTGTTTCATAGTTTTCTGGCAGAAGGATCACTCATGTGGTTGCGGACTTCGCTAAATTTGGTGTGTCTGCGCTATTACCGTGATTGCCCGCTTCCTCTTGCTGGCGCCACTAATGCTTGTTTTAACAGCTACAATGCAAGTAATGCATTGACTTTTTGTGCGGAAGTAAGGATTGGAAGGATCAGGTTGCTGGGGTTGAGGAATTAATTTTTTTAATTTTTTTGAATTTTTTTTTATAGAAACTAGGAAAGTGGGTAAGTTTGGAAAAGTGTGAGGACCGTGCTTTACATGGGATTCGAACCCACAATCTCTGGGATGGCAGGCTAGTGAAGTGCACGCTAGACTACCGAGGTCCTTATCAAATAGCATCGTATAAATATCGTGAAATTTACAAAAATTAAAAAAAATCGGAAAATTACAAATTCTTTGAACTGAGAGTCTCAACTGCTTTCATTTGTATGAAATCGGCTATACATATTCAACAAGGTCTGATTTTACTCTTTCACGCAAAAGATAGAAGAAGATTTTTGGTACCAGTTTACTGTATTTTCATAACCTGACTCCTGCTGGCTTGGTCAGGTTAGCCATTTCCGTTGATTTTCAACTGTTTCACGAAGAAGGAACTCAAGTAGGCCAGAAATAGTGTCGACGAACAACTTAAGAGGTGCGTGTGCCTGAGTGTCCTACAAACTCAGTGCAAAAAAAAAAAAAATCTTTTGTCCTTTCAATATTTACCCTTTCGTTTTCTCTTCGCCCACTTTTGTACGTAAAATTGGCGTAGATAATTAAAAGTGACACCAGCGTTGATGGTCACTTTGTCTTTTGTAACAAGTCAAGTCAGAACTTAAACAAAAGTGTAGCAAGAACGACTGAACAACAGAAAAAGCACAAGAAGGTGGCAATGTATTGATGCACAAGCAAAAAGTGGACCACTTTAAAAGTATGGATGTAAAGTAACAAAACTTGGCAGACTTTATAGCAGCAGTCAGTCAACAGTTAACAGTGAATAATCAGCAGACAAGAGACAAGTGTCTCGCTACACATGTCAATACACATCGATGGACAGACAAATATGTATGCAGACAAATCAGCAGAAAGACAGACGAACAAATACGACAGTTTGTCGAAGCAGTGAGGCACGCAACGCATTGAGCAGACAGTCAGAAAACAAGAAAAACAAAAAATCAACAGAATGACAGTTGACAGTGAATTAGAGTTTGAGAGCAAAGAGGACTGAAAAAGCGCAAAATATGTAGAAAAATACAAATATACGAAGTAAACAGAAATAAAAATGAACATTTTTTTTTGTACAGTGAGTTTTATAGTTTATTGCGAGCAGTAAGTGGAACGGAGCAGTGCGCCAATCGCTTGTACTCCTGCTGCAATTGCAGTTGCAACCTTGCAGTTGCTGCATGCACATGCACACATATGTACGTACATACATAAACATATGTGCATGCATGTAAATATAAATGGTTGAAAGCATGCTGGCATTTGCAGCACAACGCTCCATGGCGACGACGCGACGTTGACTTATGTGGCACATCAGTTAAGCGAAGGTTAAGCATATGTAAACAGTTGGCTGCTGAGCGGTAATCGGTGCTCGAAAACGTATGATTGGCTGCTGGAAAAGTGGGTTAAAAAGACGTCGAAAAATTGGCAATAAGCGATAGTGACGTCAGTGGCGGCGTAAAAAATGAAATGGACCACAAGAACGTGAGAAAGTGAATGCGCTTGATTTAAGTGAGTTTCTTTTTTTGTTTTTCTGTTTTTAACTGGAGTAAGCGGCATTTCAATTTAAGGTGTTACGTGGGTTTCGAAGTTTAAAATATCACAGTTTCACTCAAGGTGCATTCATTAAAGGTGGTAGCACTAGAGCAACATCAATGTTTTGTATGTTTGATTGTCAAAGAAAAGTATTGGCAAAGTAGAAAACAAAAAATGAATTCGCCTTGTTTCATTTTGGGCTGACAGCCACATGGGGACGACGAGAGAAAAAAAAACAAATCAGCTGATTTACCGATACCACCTTTAATAGATTCTCCTTGGTTTCTCTATTGATTTGTTTTTTTTTTTATATAATAAATTAAACATTTTATTCCGACTTTTGAACATACCAAGAAGGAGAAAAGACAAATGACAAATATTTTAAAAAATTTTCTTTTCAAATTTTTAAAATTCATTGGAACTTCATTTCCAGTGACCAGTGTGATAAAGTACGCTTGAAGCCCTCAGAATAACTGATGTTAGGTTTATTTAGAAGCTATTTCTGTTAGCAAATATATATATATGTATATACATATATGTATATTGGGTTGGCAACTAAGTAATTTTTAGGTTTGCAGACGTAGTACAAATGTAAAACATATTTTATTATTTGATAGTGGGCAATTCAGATATCAATCAGTAAAAAAAGATTTTTGATCGGTTGGTTAGATTTCGTTAGACGTTCGTTGAAAAATGGAAATTCTTCATATTTTGTTTTTTCATTTCCGCTAATGGAAAACCGCATCACAAGCTCATAAAAAGTTATGGGCTGCTTATGGTGACGAGGCCGTAAAAGAACGGCAGTGTCAAAATCGGTTTGCCAAATTTCGTTCTAGTGATTTTTCACTCAAAGATGAAAAACGCTCTGGTCGTCCAGTTGAAGTTGATGACGCACTAATCAAAGCAATAATGGATTCGGATCGTCAGAGTACAACACGTGAGATTGCAGAGAAGCTTCTTGTATCACATACATGCAGTGAAAATCACTTAAATCAACTTGGCTATGTTCAAAAACTCGATACATGGGTACCTCACGAACTGAAGGAAACGCATTTAACGCAAAACACTAACAACTGCGATTTGATAAAGAAACGTAATGAAAATTATCCATTTTTAAAACGACTGATAAGTGGCGAGGCAAAATGGGTTGTTTACAACAACATCAATCGGAAAAGATCCTGGAGCAGGCCAGGCGAACAAACTCACACAACATCAATAACTGACATTCATAAAAAGAAGGTTTTGTTATCAGTTTAGTAGAATTACAAAAAAATTGTCTACTATGAACTCTTACCACCCAACCAAACGATCAATTCTGATGTCTACATTGTTCATTCAGCTAACGAAATTAAACAATACAGTTGAAGAAAAGCGGCCCGAATTGACAAATCGAAAAGGTATTGTATTCCATCATTCCACAATGCAAGGCCATACACGTCTTTGGCCACTCGGCAAAAATTATTGGAGCTTGGTTGGGATATTTTGCCACATCCACCATATTTTCCTGACCTTGCACCTTCTGATTACTTTTTGTTTCGTTCTTTACAAAACTCCTTGAATGGTAAACATTTCAATAATGATAATGACGTCAAATCGTACCTGATTCAGTTTTTGCTAATAAAAACCAGAAGTTTTATGAACGTGGGATTATGATGCTGCCTGAAGTATGGCAAAAGATCATTGATCAAAATGGGAAATACATTACAGAATAAAGTTATTTAGTTCCATGAAAAATTTGTCTTTGATTTTCTAAAGAAAATCCGCAATTACTTAGTTGCCAACCCAATATTTAGAGTAGTTCGCAGCAAAAGCCGTGGGACATTTCTCATGCTTGAACGAAGGAAAAAATAATTTTATTTACTTAGTACTATTTTCGCATAATTTAAAATTTTGTATTGGCTTAGTGAAATTTCCAAAATTAGTTGTGATAAAAAAATAATTTCATTTTCTTTTTACTTTACTTTACTTATTTAAATTTAAATTTTTTTTTTTAATTTTTCTTTAATGCATATTTTAATTTATTTTATTTGAGTTTATTTTATTTTATATAAATTTATATTTATTTTATTTATGTTTAGTTTTTTGCATATAAAGTTATATTTATTATGCTTCAATTTAATTCTTTTTTATTGTATTTAAAACTATGAGCATTTTAATACTATTTTTTTCAATACATTTTTTTCATATAATTTAATTTTCATTTTTTTTTTTCATCGTAATTATACCATATTTTTTTCCATTTTGTTTTATTTTACTGAAATTTTTTTTTATAAATTTTATTTTTTAATTTTGCTTTCATTTTTTTATTCCTTTTTTTTATAAATTTGAATTTTTAATTTTACTTTCATTTTCTTTTATATTTTCCTTCATTTTATTTTATTTCACTTTGTTTTATTTTACTCAAATTTTTTTTTTATAAATTTTATTTTTTAATTTTACTTTCATTTTTTTTTATATTTTCCTTCATTTTATTTTATTTCACTTTGTTTTGTTTTACTCAATGTTTTTGTTATAAATTTATTTCTTTCACTTTTCAGTTCACATTTTCATTGAATTTAATTTATTAATTATTGGTTTCGTTTTATTCATATTTCATCTCATTTTTTTATCTAAACTTCTTTTACCATTTTCGTTTAATCCGTCATTTCTCTTTCATTTCATTTATAGTCAGGTGCCTTAACTTTCTGGTATAGAATTTCGAAAAAATCATTATTTCTTTCATGTTTTGATAATTTATTGAAATTTGAAATTTGAAAAGGCCGAGCCAAGGAGCACCAGGAGATTTGGTGGCTCCTAAAACACTCAGGCTAAAAAGCCTATTGTATTTAAAACTCTGGAAACGGGGTAGATAGCAGAGAACTGCACCGGCTCAGTGTAAAACATTCATACGCTTCGCTTGAACAAAAAAACAGGCCTTTGCGTTCAAACGATCGAACTTGTTCAAATGAGTTATTGTCATTGTTTATTTCAGCTCAATCAAATCATGTGCTGCGTTTTAGCTCTCCGATGTTATCACCAATCGTCTTCATAGCAGCCGTTTCGGGTATTTGCTCGTTCGGCTATACATTCATTTTTTTGAGCAAGAATAAAAGGGCTATAGAGCCAAATGAGCCGGTTTGAACACGTATGATCCCGCATGAGTTTTTGCTTGTAACTAACGATAGCAAAGTAAAAGCAAAAACACTATATTTTCATATTTGTTTTTTTTCTTAAAACTTATAATAAAACACGAAAGAAAATAATGTAAATAAGGAAACATTGCTTAAACCAACTAATCCTTTCAAATACGAAACCCCATTTACAGCGTACATTGTACGCCAACGCTCGTTTGCTCGAACATGTGCTATTTACAATAATGGCAATTACTTCTTTGAACAAGTTTGATCGTTTGAACGCAAAGGCCGATGCTAATTTCATTCAATGCTGCTTTTTGTTCAATGATTAGATTTGAGCCGAAGACATTAGATCATACGTGTTGACTGAGCTGAACTACGCGTTCGCCTGCATGAGCTGACTGCACTTGACCAAATATTTTGGTTCAATTGACTGAATGTGAGCAAGAAATTTAGCGTATGAACAACTCAAGAAAACAGTGAGCCATGCAGGTCTCTGGTAGATAGTCAAGGAGGGAAAGAGAAAAGAGTCAGAGAAAGAGATAGGAAAGAAATGATAGTTTGTACTTTCAAAAATATACTTACAATTTTTTAAATTGAAATTCGTTGTAGTTTAGACCTTACAGTCCTTTAAAACGAGACCAGTTTGGAGTACGACGCCCAGCTATAAGCGCGTTAACCGTGTTTTTCTCGAAACTATTTTTTCCGTGTAGGCGTTGGTAATTTATCAAAAAGTACTGAACCGATTCATTTGAATTTTCAATATGTTATTGAGTAGACTTGTGGCTCTTGCGGGTAGCAGAATTTTAATTTTATAATCAATTTTTCTATTTTTTTAAGAGCGAAAACGTGAAAAAAACTTTTTTTTGTTTTCCAATAAACAGATAAAATATCTGGAAAAACGTTTTATTTTGTAAATCTGCTACCCACCATAGCGACATATCTCCTAATGAATAATCGACCGAAGTTTTTTGTTTTCAGATGATGAATAAAAACGATTTTCAATTGATGCCGATTGTTTTTTTTTTTTCAAATTTCAACGGATTCAATTTTCACGACTCTAGACCAGAAAGGTGTCTTAATGTATTTTCGTTTATTTTAAGTTTATTTTTATTTTTATCAAAATTTTTAAAATTTATTTTTCCCCCGTATTTTACTTTACATAATTTTATTTCAATTTTATTTTTTTAACTTAAATTTTGTTCTTTTATTTTTTGTAGTTTTATTTTAGTTTATTTTATATTAAATTAATTTTTTTATACTTTTTTATTAATTTTTATCTAAATTTTTCTTGCTAAAATTTTTTGTTTTGTTTTATTTTGCGTATGTTTATTTTTTTAAATTTTTGTATACTTCTTCTTTTACTTTTATCTTTCATTTTAATATATTTTTTTATATATGCACTCTTTTTTTGTTTTTTTGTAAAATTACCGCCTTTCATTTTTTATTAAATTTTCAAGTTAAAGAAGAAAATTCAATTTCTTTACGCTAAAAATTAAGTCTTTCTCGCTTCTTTACAGATGTCTGACTGTTCTTGTTTACAATTCATTAGCGGCGATTAACTGTTTGCGTTGTACTTAAGCTTCGACACTTTGTGACGACTGAGAAATAAAATTCAAATAAAAAGTAAATATTTGCGACGTTAAATTCAAAAAAAAAAAGAAAAAAACAAACAAGGGAAAATTAGTAATACTTGTCACTTCGACTGATACAACTCTCAGATATAGGCGAGAAAAATTAGCTGGTTCAGCCGGTGAACGGAGTGTAAAATGGTGGTGAGTGCAGCAAGCAATGCCGTGAAGGCAATGAACTCCTGCAGAGATGGAGTCATGGGTTAGGGCACTAATATAGTTTATTAAACTCATTATGAGCTAGAAAAGCATTTTTATTTCATTCCGAGCGACCGTGGATATCTTGTAAACTACCATTCTGATGTTCGAGGTATCACGAAACCTAGTGGATGAGCACTACTCCAATTTTTATATTAATAATTTTAGTTAAGTAATAGTATAATATGAGCAAAAACGTTGTTTCTAAAAGCAGCCCCCACTCGGCAGGCAATGGCAAACCTCCGAAGCTATTTCTGCCATGGAAAAAGTTCTCATAAAAACCATCTGGAGTTTGGAGTCAGCTTAAAACTGTAGGCCTATCCATTTAGAAGAAAACAGCAAGACGCAAATCACAAGCAACTCGGCTAAATATTCAATAAAGAAAGAGAGTGAGCGCCAATTATATCTATATAGAAAATTCGTGGGTCGCTTGAAGATTACAAACGATTCAAGCCGATGATTGAAATTGTTGTTCCTTGCTTGCATCGGATAGATTATGAAAGGCCCTAGAAGATCAGAATAAAAATGCCCATCAGAAGTTATATTTTATTATGTACTCTAAGAAGACTTTACAATTTTCCCATACACCTCCTTTTGCCTCTTAGCCCACCCAAATATCTTTCTGCTTAATTTAATTTCTTTAGCTTATTTTGCCGTTGCTACCTTGAAACACTCCCTCGCCAGCCTCATTTCAACACCACTGACATTTCAAAAGAGAAACCATAATTTATCCATAAAAATCAGCGGGATTTAATTTACAAGACAAAAGCGAAAAAAAGTTTATTTTTTAAGAAATGCCAAGATCAACAAATAAGTAAAAATGCGACGACCCAACGACGACACACCCAACTTGCACCGCTGGAAAGATTTACAAGTGTCAAAGAAACAAGACGAAAAGCACAATAATTCAGCCCGAAAAAAATATATCGCCCGTAATAATAACAACATAAATAAAATTAAGTGGCAGACTGCAGACAAAAAGGATAAGGCAATGAAAAATAAAAATAAAATAAAAATAAAGAAGTGACAAAAGTTTCGTAAAAAAGGCATAAAATGGATAATGAGCTGGCAGAATGGACGCCTGTGTTGTTGACCGCCTGTGTTGCGCAGTGGAGAAAAACGGTTGCAACATTGTGGCACAGTGCACCACTTATACGCGCATACTACTGCATACACAAGTGAGCTGCTGATTGACTCACTGACTTACTGACAGTTTTACTGTTGCGCTTACTGACTGATTTGCAAAGTGCCGATGTGAGACGGCTACACGAGTACCTATACAAGAATACATACATACTATACATACATACATACATACATACATACATTTGTATAAAGCCATAATGAAAACAAATCTGGCTGCTTAACTGACTCACTTGTATAGACTTCCGGAATAACCAAATGAGGTTGAACTAATTTATTTACTTGCATTTTTGCGTAAAGAAAGCGCGGCTCGAAGTGTAAATTCTTAAAAAAGTTAAATATGGACGATAAAAGGGATGCAGCTCATATTCATATTTCAAGATGAATTGTTTCCGTATATTTTTTTTATTAAGTGGTTTGCTTGAGATGCTTGCTTAAGATTTTTATAGACTTTCAGTAAAAGTCGTACTTCGTTAAAAGAGATATTTTTTGTATGATTGTGAGTTGCTGAACGCGAAAATGGATTTTATTTATTTTTCCGAAGAAACGTTTTCGAGAGTACCGGAAAAACGATAAAAAATGATAAAGTATTTGAAATATTTTCAACTGGGAAGTGAAAATTGAAATTGGAAATTTTCATTGCTTATCTCATAACTCTTACACTCCGACTCCATTACGTCTTAGACTCTTAGACTGCGTTGGGTAAGCAATATTTTTTTTCTGAGCACTGAGGGGGCTGAATAGTAGGAAGCTTTCTTTTTCTTGAGTGTTGCGATAACTGCTTCGGCGAATCGGCCGGAAGCCTAATGATTGCAATATCGACGTGGCCATGATAGTAGGTTCTACGTAACCGGAATGACCCGGATTTATATCCAGCCAAGGACTGTCACTTCAACAACATTCTCCGTATATGTATACTCAACATAGAACTTGAATTTGAGTACTTTATAAGAGACTAGAAACCACCATATAGTTGTTCCTGTGGACACACATACACTTGGAGATCGAAAGAGTGTGAGATCAATATGAATTTAACAGCCATTGAGGGAATTTTCTTGAAGATATCAAAATGTGTGCTGCCGAATTATTAGTCGGAGCCAAAGAACGTTGACCAGGTAGGAAGTAGTAGGAGAGCGAAAACAGAGGGTAATGTATTTTTTTGTTTGTTTGCCGTCCTTAGAATGTCAAAATCTGTAAACGAAGATTGATAGTCTAGATACAAAATAAGTGCACAAAATTGCTGCCTGTAGCCACATTAACTTGATCGGAGTTATTGCAGCAATTCGACAAGGAAGAGGATCGACTTTTTTATTCATAGAACACATCGACTCCAAAAACGCCTCACAGATTTTTTAGACTAGTGTTTTTGAACTAGTGTCTAAAACAAAAATAGCTTGAATTAAACCGAAAAGCAGAAAACATGCGATAATAGCCGAAGTGGCATCAAATTATTTTGACTTGATAGACTGGCTTGTACTTCGGTAGATGAAAGCCTAAAAACTAAATAAATAATTGAAATGGGAGATAGAAAAAATTAAGTAAATATAAAACAAATGTTCATAAACGCTTAGTGACACCATAACACACACCTTTTTTTATTTTTTATTTAGGCTTTTTTTATTTTTATTTTTGGCATAAAGAAAAAAAAATTTTAAGGCGTGTGACACTGGCGACATGGACGCTAATGTCAATAAAAGTGGAGAGCTAATGAGGCATGATTGAACGATGAGCCCATTTAATAAAAAAAAAAAAAACACGAACGAGAAGTGTGACAACATCGCTAACGCCAAGCTGCATAAGCGCATAGTTACAAACAGTATTGAGCAAAGGCATAATCATCACTCCAGTGTAAGTTTTTTTTAATTTTTATGAAGTTTTATGTTATTGAAATAATTTATGGACTAATGTTATTTCTTTATATAAATATTTGCGAGTTTTCTCTTTGTTGACTTCTATCACGACTCGGCCAAAGGCTTTAGGCCTATAAGTCTTACCTCATTATCCTAAAGGTGTTTGAAAAATTGGTTGATTATCATATCCGTGAGCATATCGAATCCAAATTTTCCCAAGTGTAACATGCTTACCTGAAAGGGGAAAACCACGGAATCAGCCTTACATGAGATCGTAGCGACGATCGTGGAAAAATCTCTGGAAGGCAAACAATTCACTTTGGCGGCCTTCATAGATATAGAGGGTGCTTATAATAACGTCAGGGCGGAGTAAATTGTCACTGCGTTAGATGGACTAGAGGTGGAAAGGCATATCCGTCTATGGATCTCGTCCCTGCTTGGCTGCAGGGAAGTTAATGCAGTGGCAAGAGGGGCTAAAGTCACTTGATTCGTGCACAAGGTGATACCCTTTTGGCCCAACTTTAGCTGGTTGCTATTGAGGAAGTTCTGAAAATGTTAAATAAGGGTGGGGTTAAGGTAGTAGCATATGCCGATGACTCGGTCCTAAAGGTATCGGGGGCGTTTCCCTCAGTCATGGCTGAGACTTTGAAAAGGCCACTGGCTGTACTCAGTAGCTGCGCTGACACTTGCGGCCTCCGATTCAACTCTGTCAAACCAGAAAAAATAAACCTCCACACTTTAGACCTCCCAAATTAAACAACTATGTTCTCCCGCTTTCATCGGAAGTTAGGCATCCTGGAGTGATATTTTACTCCCAACTCCATTGGAAGTTACACATTGAAAATCGGCTAAAGAAGGCCTGTATAGCTTTCTATTCCTGCAAATCCTGGTTCGGCAAAAAAAAAAAAAGGGACTCAAGCCACATGTCGTGCTGTGGATGTGCAATGTTCTGGTTCTGCCATTTTTAACGTCTGGTGTGGTGGGAAGCACTTCTGAAGGGCCATAATATCAATGGGGAGGGTGAAAGGACTGCATGACATGCAAGTTGTACATGCTGCAGTGCTGCCCTCAATGTTATTTTGCACTTTCGACTTTTAAATTATTTCCATCGCAGCTCAAATTGCAATCAGGTTAAAGGAGTTTGGCTTGTGGAGGCAATCATTCAAGGGACATGGTAGCATTTTTGGGAAATTAACGCCGTATTTCTCCGAACTTCGAACAGATCTCTCTATCCGCAAACTGGAGTTCGAGGGTCGTGCTAATGCAGTCTTTCCAAATAGGCAGGATTGGATCGAGGGAAAAATCTGCACCGAAGCTTGCACCTCTGTCTTCACTGACATCTCCAAGATGGAATCGAGAGTCGGAACAAGGGTTTTCTCTAAGTCAGCCAATGTATCTACCTCCTTTACTGCATACTGCTAGTATTTTTCAAGCACAAGTCTTTGCGATCCTGCAGGCTTCCAAAATAGATGGGAACGAGGGAGATATTATCATTTTCTCCGATAGTCGAGTCGCGATCAATGCTCTGATGATGCCATGGTGTAGAACGAAACTACTAAAGGGGGGAATCAAATCTTTTGGGTGTGCAGGTAACATTTCTCCGGTCTGGGTTCCAGGACATAGGAAAATACAGGCAAATCAAATTGCTGATGTGCTTGCCAGGAAGGAGACTAAATTGGCCTCAGAGACCACCTAGCCGATTACCGGCATCCCCCTGACAGTTGTTAAAGGTGAATTGCACAAATTATTTCTTAGGAAAGCGCAGAAAAGATGGAGCTTCATTTCTTCACGGGCTACTTCGAAAACCCTTTAACCCCAGTGCAATATGCGGAGGACTCAGAAAGCCCTGGGGGCTCCACTCCATTCAATTGCTGTGTTTACTGATCATTAGATGATCGGCACACCCGCGGAAAAGCCATTTAACTCTCACTGCAGAGGATTTGGGGACCTTTCAGAGAAGGAGACTGTTGAGTACTTTCTCTGTTAATGTCCGGGTTTGACAGTTAGACGATTGAGGTCACTGGGTGTTCCTTTCCTAGACAGTCTGGGGCAGTGCCCTAACCTAAATCCCATCAATCTTCTCAACAGCTGTGGGTGGTTGTAGATATCTTCCTGTTGGAAAACGGTACTTTAGTGCTGCTTTGGGATTGCCAGAGTTGAACTTCAACTATTTCACTTACTTACCTACCTGACTTCCATTGTTAATACCCTGTAATTCACATCTGAATGGAAGTAACAAAAAACAGAAAAATGATGTTTTTAGTGTGAAATGTCAGCCTTACACTGATCTTAAACTTTAAATTATTTGATACCGATCACTATAGCCCTCTACCGACTAAATAATGTATTTCTTTTTCTTCAAACTAGTATTTTTAATTTCAGTGTCATCCTTTTTTTCCTTGTTCACTCCTCTCGGGAGCATAGGATCTCGACAAGACATTTGTCTTGCGTTGGTTACGTTAATCTATTTAATTTCTGACAGGGTAGGTGAATAGCCTGCCGCGGCCATCTATTAGACAATTTTTTTCCAAACAACAAGATAATGCAAGTAATGATTAAAATATGTATACTTAGCACATTGCTTATGTTTTTCACAACACTGTAAGCTCGTATGCACGTATGTACTTGTCGTTAAGTGAAAAATCGTAGTTTCTTACAGGCAATTTTGTAAAATAGAGATTTTTGAATAGCATTTACTGGAGTGTAATTTTGTACATCAGTAAGGCGCGTAGGTGAAGACACTTTCAACTACTCAACTACCCAAGCACATTTGCAGCATTTGCCTTTTGCTTTTTGCGCTCTATGCCTTTTTTGTAATTTGTAATTTATATTGAAATCAATGCTAATGCACGCAATTTCCGCTTGTGCCGGAATTAGGTGTTTGCAACGACGATCTACAAAAGCCAGCGCCTCTAAGCAGATAAAAGATCAGCATACGCGGGCATGTGTATGTATGTAAGTATGTAGATATGTATATTAATGTTTGTGCTCGTATGCTGTGGCAACTTGATGTGGCACATGTGTGTAGGCGCACAAACACCCATTTCCAATTTAAATTCACTAAATGGCGCATTGTTAGAACGCAAATGATGGGCATTTTTCACATTTTACGAGTTTGAATGCACGCGCGTTTGCATGTATGTACGTCTGTGTGTGTGTGTGTGCTGAGGCGCAAAGTGATGTAAGGCTTCATTCGCTGCCTGTCAAAAAGTTTGCATTGCTGCGCCTTGGCATAGCTGCACGCGTGGGAAAAGCGTTTACGCATTTTGCGTCAGTGTGCATGAGTGTGAGTGTGTGTGCTGGCAGAACGTTTCTTGCATACTCGGCTGCAAGCCAAGTAACGCCTTTTCATAATAAATTATTTAAATGTCACTTATACGCTGCCATTTACATGCTAACAACCATTTGTGTGCACGTGTGTGTGTGTGTGTGTGGCTTGTAAATTCGAGTTCACTTTGTTAGCTAAAGTTGGAGTTGGAGCGTCAGTGGCGCCATAGCAGCACACGGAAAAAAGTTGTAAATTCGCTGAAGAAATATTCAAATAAGGCACGCAACAAAAACGAATAAATGAGTAAATTTATAAACAAATGTGAAGAAAAACTAGTAAATTGAAATAAAAGAAAATAAACTTTATATAGCACTCATAGCAGGCTGTTAGAAAAAATAAAAAACAGTAAAAACAAAAAAACAAAGATTAAACAAAATAAAAATAAAAAAATAAACAAAACAAAAAAAAAAAGATAAAAAAGAAAATAAAAATACATACAAAAAACTCCCCTCTGCCATTAAAAGTTAAAGACGGCGACACAACTGCGACGGCGCGACCAACTTTCAACGCCCGCCTCACTCAGCACCAAAAGGAGGAGCTCTCCTCGCGCAAACAACGCGACTTTTCTATAAACTCCTTGCTTGACTAACGCATTTTTTCTCTTTTCCATTAAATTCAATAAAAATTAAAATAATATTAACTTAGCAAAGTCAAGCGAACTCGCCATGTCGCAGCCAGTGTGAATTGTGCGTGTGTTACAATGTGCGCATGTGCGCATGGGCACATATTGTTGCCGCCACTATGGCACATGCGTACAATTTCAATGGTTGGTGCAACATTTGCTACAAGTATTATATGACTCCACGCGCAGTCTTCGTACACATGCCACTTTATGGACGGCGCTGTGCAAATTTTTTAATATGTATGTTTGTATGTGCGAAAGTGTTGCATGTAAATTAAAATATTGTGGAAAGATGCATGATTTATGGGTTAAATAAACACGCACGGAAAATTTTAGAATAAAACGAATCGGTTTGGTACACCATATAGCCATGCATATACATGAATATAAGTATTAAGATGACATAAACAATTTTTTTTCCTTATTTTTATCCCCTAAATTTGAGATTTTTGCACTTTTTGTAAATTTTTGGTATAAAATATTTCCCATCGATATTAGTTAATCTTCTATTTTAATTTCCCTATACAATAATTTAATTTCCCCACACAAGTGTCCATAAAATAGTATATAATGCCGTATGGTTTATGAGAAGAAAAAAAAAATAATTTTTAAAATTTTTAATTTTCTATAATTTCCTAGGAAGATAAATTGTTTAGACAATTTAAGAATTTGAAAAAATTTCTTAGTAAAAAAAAAACAGAAAAAGGAACAATAAAATATTTTAAATTTTTAACTTCGCTTAGTAGTATTTTTTCTGATTAATCACTGGTTCTACGTACGTGTTAAAGTATAGCTCGATAACTTATGGGGATTCCATTACGAAACTTGCAGGAATCATTAAGCAGAGTCTCAGACATCATTAAAGAAAAAGTTAAACTCTGAAGGGAGTGACTTTCAAAAATAGCAAAAAAAAAATGGTTCTCCAAAAATTTTGAGTTAAAAAAAGTTTTTTTTTTCAAACTAACTGATACAAGATTTTTTTGAAGAAAATTTGCTTAATGATATTTTATAAATTAAAAAAAAAATACAAATAAATTAAAAAAAAATAAAAATAAAATTACAAAAACGTTAAAAAGAAACGAAGATTTTAGCTGAAAGGTTTTACAAACAAATTTGGTTTCCAAAAATTGGAAAATTTTTTTAAAAATGTTTTTAACTATATTTTAAAAATTAAAACCACAAATGGACAAAAATGCTGAGAAATAGCCGAAAATAGTTTAGCTAAAAAATGTTTCCAAAAAAAAAAAAAACTAGTAAAAAATGTTAAAAAGATCCGCAGATATTTTAGCTGAAAAATTTAACAAAGAAATTTGATTTTTCAAAAAAAAATTGTTTTAATAGTATTTTAATAAATTGGATAAAATAAATTAGAAAAAATTTGGTTTTCCAAAAATTGTGAACAACAAAAATTTTCTTAAATTTTTTTAAATTTAATTCTCGTGAAATTAAATTCTCTCTGCGTGACTACCATTCGCAATTCATAGATAGAACGTCGGTTCGAATCTCGGTGAAACATCAACATTAAGAAAAACATTTTTCTAATAGCGGTCGCCCCTCGGCAGGCAATGGCAAACCTCCGAGTGTATTTCTGCCATGAAAAAGCTCCTCATAAAAATATAAAAATATCTGCCGTTCGGAGTCGGCTTAAAACTGTAGGTCCCTCCATTTGTGGAACAACACCAAGACGCACACCACAAATAAGGAGGAGGAGCTCGGCCAAACACCCAAAAAGGTGTACGCGCCAATTATATATATATATATATTTATAAAAAACTAAAAATGCTAAAAAGAGCTGAATACAGCTTAGCTCAAAAAAAAGTTGGCAAAAAAAAAAAAATTGGATAAAAATGTTAAAAAGATGCGGGGATATTTTTCGCTGAAAAATTCAACAAAAAATAGATTTTCCAAAATTTGTAATTGTATATTAAAAATAAAAAAAAAAAATTCTACAATTTTTTTAGCTATTTACTAAAAATTAAAAAAAAAATTTGGATAAAAATATATAAATATCCGAATATATTTTAGCTCAAAAAAGTTTGATTTTCCAAAAATTGTGATCAAAACAATTTCCCCAAAAACTCTCAGCAGAATGTTTAACAAAACTAAGGAGTTTTAACAACTTTTTGTTTGTTTAACGGCACGTGGCCTATAATGGCTTCGAGCTTCTTTACAAATTTATTACAATTAGCAATAGGAATAATCTCAGCAATGACATAAAACAACTGTTTTTCAAGAGCCGGATGCAGTTTCATATCAAATCACTTAATGAGCCGTTAAACATTACTTTAATCGGGTAAATCGACTTGTAAAAGATTATGGTATTCAGCATATTGCATAAAATGTAGCCCTTCTTTTCTCACTCGTAACGAAGCTATTCTTCAAGAAAAGCTGAGCGCTATCGAATCTAACAAGCTACGAATAAGCCGCAGAAAGAGCGAAGCTAAAGAGTTCCGTTTTGCCGCAGCGAGTGGCCAGTTCTAAGAATCGATAACTTCCCTATCAAAATGAAGATGGTACTCTGAAGCGAGATATTGCAAATCGAGTTCATGGCGGATGGCAAAGCTGCAGAGCAGTAGCTGATGTCCTGTACGACAAGAAAATACCACAAATGCAAAAATGTAAAACTTACAAAAGCATGATCAGATCAACAATACCACACGCTTCCGAGTGCTGGGTTTAGCCACGCAGATTAGAACAGAAACTACACGTACCGGAAATGCGGATGCTGGGACGGGACAGCTGCATAAGTGTGCCGAACAAGATACAGAACAACTTTATTCTGGATTGGAGCAAAGTCGCTTCAATTAGAGCACCATTCACCTTCGCTGGTACGGGCATGTTATGAGAAAACCAAAGAACCACCCAATGAGGCAAGTAGAGGTGAAGGAGCTAAAAAGCGGGCCAAGCAGACTTGCAAAAACATGGAAAAATTTGATAAAAACGGCATGCGATGCAGAAGCGTGAGTGAAGCAGCTTCCAAGGGGCCTGTGACCTGGAGATATCGCACAAGGAGAGCCGACCCGAAATAGAATGAGGCTAGGGAAAGAAAATGTTGCGTACAATATCTTTCATTCCACATTGTAGCACACGTTCCATAAGGTTATGAAAATATAGGGCATCTACTGCTATTTAATAAAACGGGCCTGAATTTATCCTCGGTTCTCAAGTATTTCTAAGACACAGCATTGAGTTAAGGGCATACCAAATGACGTTGTTATATACTTAGTATTTATTGGTCATGGTATCACGTTTTCGAACTGCCTCCTTACTGCGCAATCTTGAGATTGGGCAACTCTAAAATTATTGTAGATAATCTGACGAAATGGCATCTACATCAAAGTTTAAGTTGAACTTTTGGTAGCGAAGTCTTTTATAAGCCTCAAAAATGAGATACGCAGTACAACGAGGATATTTGGATTTATAGATTTATTCGTATTCAAGACCATTTTTTCAACTGACTGCTAACTTTAAAGTATGTATTAAAGTGATAGGTGCATTAGCAGGCCAGTTTATTCTCTTTCAAATTGTAATTTTGAAATAAATATTTCTTGTGTTGCCATAGTTTCCTAATTTATCAATTTTTGTTTGATGAATTGCCGAGAAAAAGAAAAGAGCTAAAGGGCGCTTTAAAATGAGCCACAAATTTATAGTCCCGATAAGAAAAGCGTACTCTGTTGGTAAGTGAAAAAATAGGGCGCCTAAATATTAATGAAAGGCTCTATGAAGGAAAAGCTGGCTACTAAAGGCTACGAACTATAAGAATTTATTCATTGTGCATAGAAATGACACAATCAATTGAAATGCCTAATCATGGTAATAATTATGTATGACACTTCCACAATAGACCACCCAAATTGTATAGCAACAAATTAATTGCCTTTGAAGCCAAGCTGGAGGCGCCAAATAATAGAGAGATTATTAGTAAATGACATAATTGACAGCTGTCAAATAAAGTGGCAATTCATGCCTCAACACTAGAGCACAAAAACACAAATTATTTACTATCCAACAGGAGTAGAATAATAACCATTACAAACAATGAGAATAAAAGGAATTTAGCGCAATAAGGAAGAGGAAAGAGGAGAAAAAGAAACCGACGAAAAGAAAAGTGAAACACTACAATGGTGAAAGTCTTTCAAGAAAATATGAATAAAACATGAATTGCATGAGGCTAGTGGGCAAATTATGTAATTAAATGTTAATCGCAAAGCATAATGCATAAGGAGAAAGTCAGAGGAAGAGAGAGACAAAGAGTGAGGAGTCATAAAGTTGTTCGAAGCATTCATTTATTATAAAACTTATGATAAATATGACAAAACACGCATGCCACATACAGAGCAACACATGCCGTGGATGGACAAAGGATGTGTGTAAGGAGACAATGCCAAAATGTATGACAAACACAGGTAAATTGAATGACAAAGTGACTTAATTGATCGCTACGTATGCGGCGAGAGAACAACAAAGCGGCACAAGGACGTGAGCTGCACCGAAGCGAGAAAAGAAGACGAGAAAAATGAAAAAAAAGCAACGCAAATGTTTACTGCATGGAATTGTGTTAGTCACAAGGTGTGGCAAATTGGTGTTGTCACTTTTTTGTGCTATTGCAACAAACAAATGGTGCTTTCAAACATTTTTATGTGTCGAAGTAATGTGGCCACAATTGTTTTGATATGAAGAAACGAAGCATAGATAAAAGTAAAGTGAAGTGGTGAGTCGCCAACGGGCCAACAGAAGGCAGGGTAATAAAATTATGGCGAAAGGAAAAGCGGTAATAGCATAAAAGGTAAAGTTATTACAGAAAACCAGACAAACAACAGACTGGACAAAAGTGAAATTGTAGAGGAGACAGTTGGTGAAAAGGATAATGAGTGCGGGTAGGTAGCACACATACATATGCGCATATTAGACTGGTGTTGCATTAGGAATAACAGCAAGAACAACATTGGTACAAGGACGTAGGGATACATTGATAGAAAACATTAGATAAATAAATGATAGGCGTGCCTTTGTGATGAGAGGAAAATTAATGTATGAATAGTGGAAAAGTGTTCAATTTTCGAAAATAATTAGTTTAGTTAAAAAACAAGCACCTAATTAGCAACTATTGCTTATAAACACACAAATTTACTTTTACCAACTTTTTAGTAAAAAAAAAATATAGTTAATTAGCAAAAGCCTCATTAATTTAAGTTTCTTTTTTTGTATGAAATTCAGAAAAATTCATGAAGCTTTTATAAAAATTTCGAACCTTTTTTCATCAGAAATTTTATAGAACTTTTAATTCTGCAGTTTAATATCCCAGATAATTTAAAAAAATTTTTGGTTGATATTGACATTTGATTGGGCATCTTCTGCTTTATATATAAAAATGAATGTTTGTCTGTATGTCCTCGATGAACTCAAAAACTACTTGACCGATTATTATAAAAGTTGATATATATGTATATGTATTTTTCCTCATTGCTGCCATTCGCCACCAGGTGGCGCTGCAGAGTAGTAACGTCTGCCCCGTTCAACCGATTTTTTCGAAACATACAAAATCAATAAAATGGTTTAGAATGAAATGAATATTTGTGTACTGATTTTTATTTAAAGTTATTTTTCTTAAATTTATTTTAGTTGTTGGCGTAGCAACGCGCACCTGGTACAGCTAGTTTGTTATAAAACACATTTTTTATATATAGAAAAAAATTCAGCACCGTAATGAAAAACATTTTCCCATTTTTTGAGCAAAATTGAAAACTTCTAACCAAAGCTACTTAAATTTAATAGGCTGCATACTCAAAAGGTTTCTAAAAATTCGAATTAGGCAGTTGGAAATTTTGATACATTTTTCTGAATTTGGAAAAAGAAAGACACATTAATGTATGTGGGTTTTTTAATGAATGAACTATGTTTGTTTTTGAAAATTAGTTAAAATAAAATCAAAAAAATCAAATGCTACAATTTTTTATTCTAAAGCTTGCGTGTTTTTTTGTCGACGAGTGCGGGTCAAGTAAAGAGTCTAATAACTTTGCCGATTTATTTCGGCAATGAAATTAATTAAATTGTTTGGATTACCTGATTTAACTTCTATCCTTTTTAAAGCCAATTTTATTAAACAGCGATTGAGGAAGTTCTTGCTACCATTAGTAAACAATTTCTTTATCTCATATTCACAAACCTATCCAGTTTAGTACAAAAAAGAAACATTTTCAAATGCTTGAAAAAGTCATAATCGCTTATTGCCAGCTCCAGACTAAACAACGGTTTCGATAGAACCATTAGTATAAGTTCTTAGAGCTTCTGGCGCGTCGCCAAAAAGTGTGTGGCATTGCATGGATGGAACACAACAAATTTTCTATTCGCCAAATTTGGCCGCTTCCGACACGTTCTTTCCTTTAATCAGCTTTCCTGTTCAGCTATTGACAGCAAAGATCTATTTGCTCAGATGGCAGTAGCTTAAAGCTGATTATGGCATTCATAATGAACTTACAACAAAACCTTCTTGGTCTTGTATTCGGGCTTAGTGAACGTTTACATCGGCTCACCGTGGCCATGACTCTTTAGTGGCTGCCGTTCTCATAAGTTATCCATTTTTCATCGGTTTTGCCATCAGCTCAATAATATGTAAATTTTTGCAACGTTTCAACAAAGCATTGCAGACGTAGATTCAACTTAAAATGTTCTTTTGCCTCATTACATGCGGTATCCAAATATAGACCTTTTTCGACCGAGCCTTATGTAGGCTTAGGTAGGTTAGACCGTTGCTGATTTACTGTGATATCACATTAACAGTTTATCTGCTACTCCTCGTTAAACCATTTTGTTTTAATTGCAAGCCCATTGATCTCAACGATGAGCCAAATTATCTAAAAATAGTGACGTAACACCCAGAACAATGTCGGAGAAGATGTCTGACAGACTCTTTTTCCTCCTCATTCTTACAGCTTTTGCAATAGTTGAAATGAGGTACTTTTAATCTTTGAGCATGTCGACCTAGGAAACAGTGACCTGTGACGAAAGCAAATAACATGGGGACGTTTTCCTTTCACCGATTAAGTAGTGTCTTTGAGCGCTTGACGTCCCATGCTGGTTAAATTCCCTTGGTAGGGATACATGTAAGCCGATTTTGTGTTGGCTGAAGTGGCAGTGATATTTGTACCACGTAGTTTGTAGGTGGACAGTGGTATATCTACAATCTCCATACCAAGAGGGAGACGAGTGGTAGTGCCCTCTCTCTCTAATTTGTCTGCACTATAACTTCCTAGTATGTCACTTTGCCCTGGCACCCATATCAAATGGATGCCGAAGTATTCCGCCACCTCGTTAAGATACACCGGCATTTGCGAGTAATGATGGAATTAGTGACAACCTCACCAAGAGATTTAACGCCGCTTGGCTATTGGAGTAATCACAATCTAGCCAGACATCTACTTCATTAATGGCTAGAATTTCAGCCTGAATTGCGCTACAGTGATTAGGAAGACGTGCCGAAATGCTCATTTTTACTCTTACAGTAGACACCAAAGCCAACTTTATCGTCAAGCTTTGAGCCATTAGTCAAGTAAAGTATTAGTGAAGCCTTAAGTAAATGTTTTCTAATATTTTCTTATTGCGGTATTTAATAATTTTTTATGGTCATATTCCGATGGGAATTGCGAGACTGTGCCCGAAGCCCAATATATGTAGCCCACTGAATATCTAAAGCCCACTGTATAATAATGTAACTATTAAGAAAATTAATTACGTTCATTCGTCGACTTAAAAAGATAATAATCTCGCGAGTAATATAATGCAACCCATAATACTCTTAACAGGAGCGAATCCTACTCGCTTAGCTAAACGAGGAAGTGCCGTACGCAAGGGGGAGAAAGATTTTTACAATTTCTCTTGTACCTTCGGCATTTAGAGTCGGATCGTAGTTTATGATACATCGATGTCGAATGGGTCAAAAATCGCATTGATTTTGGAAACTTTTTTTGACGGTGAAGCGCATTTTCTTCACATAACGAACGCTTGGAATTTTTTTATATGGAGAAAAACATCAAACGTCATTAAATTTTTCAAAAATTTCTTAAATTTTGAATGAAATTAACCATATTTTCACAAAAAAATTATCAAAATTAAATAAGAAATAAATAAATTGCTAAAACTTCTCAAAAAGTCCCTGTGCTATATTCATTAAACGCAGTGTACGAGTAAATATGTATATATGTACAAACAATGCTGCCATATAAATATACAAAGGTACAGTATTTCCAAACAAATTTCAAATATGGCACATTTCGAAATTCCATACCCAAAATTTCAGAACTTAATTACGAGTACTATACGCAGGCAACAACAAAAAAGTGAACAGTTCTTACCTTGCGAATGTCTACAGGAATTTTTTATGGTCATTACTACAATTTCCAGCAATTGACCCACTTCTCCATGGAAATACCAGAACTCACAGAAAACGACGTTTAGAAACTTAAGAATCGCGCACTCAAACTTTTATGGTCAAGTGGCACAATTAGAGCCCAAAATTAGTGGCGCCCTTGATGTAGCCGCTGCCGATGCTTTTTTTAATGTGAAAACCAAAAGAAAAAAAGCAAAATGTGTGCACTACTTTTTAAGGAATAGCCAAAAAAACTGAATTTAAATTTGAATAATTTTTATCACATCAAACTATTTTTGTTTTTTATGAACCAAATTTTAATAAAATGTAGATAATTTATTGATAATTATTATTTATTGCCGCAAATGCATAACCGAAGCACTCAGGAAAATTTTCCTACGTTTTTTATTTGAATTTTATTTTCATTTGTTCTTGTTCTCGTGCTGGTTTTTTGTTCTTTTTGCAATTCAATGTAAACTTCCACACATTCCAGCACTTGTCGCCGCCAACTTTCATACCAATTACTTCAATTAAAAATGATTTGTACTTTGCTATTTTTAAACACAATAATTATTAAGAAAAATAAATATGCGACTTAGTAATAAATTATTTTTAGACGCGTTTCGTGTGCGCTTTTGCGCGATTTTAATTGCCATTAACTCCGAATCACTTAAGGCACTGCAAATCCTATACCGTTTGCTTCTAATTTATCGCGCGCCTTATTTATGACTTCTGCCTTAATTAATATCAATACAAAAAAATTACTCAATTATCCTTCACCAAAGTCACTCGCGACGCAAACTACCCGGCTTTAACGCCGATTCCACACTTTCGTATTTATTTCGTTAGCCCACTTTACAACTCAATGTCTCGCCAACACGTGCGCCACGCTCAACAGTTGGTTGCCTACTGAAGCGTCGCGGGTCATAACTGACACAGCCACAGTCGCCGCCGACTCTGCCACCATTTGAATACAATATTGCGGTTGCTTGCACCGCCTTCACCACAACCAGACACCGGCTTCCTCAGTACCCACAACATAGTAAATTCTGCCTACCTATATACTACGCGTCTACATACATATGTGTGAATGTGTGTGCATAGGTACGTATGTAAGAGTGTTTGTATTTACGCTGATCTCCTTACGTAGCGATTGCTGGTTGTGGTGTTCATGTTTGACTTTTTGTTTTTGATCTTCTTGGTTCGATTGGGTTCTTGTCCGTATGCGCTCGTCTGTTTATTTTGTTTGTTGTTCTTTCCGATCTTTGCACTGCGCGCCGCCGCCTGTTTCATTGTTTGCTTATGGATCTTCAGCAATTGTTTTTATTTGTCTTTTCGATTTCATCGCAATTCAATAATTTCTTTGCAATATTTTTTAGTTGGACTGCTTCTTATTGTGGATGTTGGGAATCGGTTTGCTGTGTCTGTGGTAGCACGCTACGATTAAAATTAGACGGTCCAAGCAAACTTCAAATAGAGCTAATTAGGTCAGGTCAGTTGAGGTCAGGTCAGCTCAGATCGGATCAGGCCAAATTAGATCAAATCAGATAATAGGAAAAGCGATTATCATAAAACTTGTATCGTTCGGTTGAAGTGGTGATATTATCGGCAGATAGAAATAGAAAGTAAGATAAATAACCAAAAAAGTAGTGCTCGAAAGTCTGGTTGGTGGGTTGGTTGAAGTGGTGATTTACAAAGAATCCAATTAGCGCATCAGCACCATTTTGCTGCCACATTCTCGCTACCAACAAGCTATATGAGTTATTCCTTCACGACTAAATCCAGTCGGTGCGGTTGAGAGATCTCTTAAGATTGTTTGCGTCTACACTGGACAGCTCTTTTAGGTTTTCAAAAGGCTGTTTGCAAAGGGTTAACATCCTCGCCTTCCATAGGGCAGGGCATTCACAGTCGGCCGTCACAGTCCAAGCCGCGACTCGTAGCTATTTTTAGTAGCCTAAAAGGTTACCCTATTGCTAATACTTTCTTCTGCAAGTATTAGGAAGGCGATTTTTTCAATTCTAAGTCTATGAGAATATATGCTTGCTCTAACATCACAGCCCATTTTTGAACCATCTGCCAAGGTTGTTTGGTAGAAGTCCCTCTCGAGATGGGAAGAGAGTGGCAAAATCCTATTGAAAATCACCGTGGCTATGTAATCAGTACTCCCGAGGTGAACTGAGTTTTTTGCAATAGTAGATTGGCATGACCATCGGTTTTTTTTCTACCAGCGACCCACTTCATTTCAGTTAAGTACACTTATGGTTGCCATCTTCTTGATATGGCTCGAACGTGTATCATTTGTAAATATATGCCTTGCATTTTCTGAGCATCCAACAATTTTGCTTGTTGACGAAGCCACCGAGGCGGAAAGGTGGAAATGGGCCTCACCACTTAAGATGATTTTTCGATGGAATTCCGGATCATTTTCATGCATTTCATCGATCCAGTCAACAAAGACACGACATTGTTGATGATCGGCCGGCTTGATTTCTTGTGTTAACTGGACTTTATAAGCCTTAAGACCCAAATCTTTACGCAAAATACGGTGTAATGACGTTTGTGGAATGCCTAATTCCAAAGAATGACGAAGAATGGACAAACCTGGGTTTTCTTCAACACTTTCGGCTACAATAGCAATATTTTCGGCTGTTCTTGAGCGACGTGCACGAGTTCTAGTCTTCACATCACTAACTTGTCCCAACAGCTCGAATTTTTTCACTAATTTCTGTATTGCGAGGGAGGTCCGACAAGGTGCTTCACGACCCAAAACTATTCGAGTTTTACGAACCGTCTCTGCCAAATTTTCCCAATTTTTATAGTGGATTTTCATAATTTCAATGTGTTGTTTAAGCGTGTATCGTTCTATTTTTATTAATGGCGTAGTTTCTACTTGTCAAATATCAAAAAATCACAGCTTCAAAAGTGACATCTACCGAAATAGCGGGCTATTGCAAGTAAAACTTGTTATTGGAAAACTCCTTATTTGGTTGATACCTCAAATTTAGTACAGACCGAAGGGTTTTGTTTCTAAGAAATGCGTTTTTCTTTAACTAGAAGAGAATTTTGAAATTTTTAATCTAGTTTTTTATTGTTTTTTTTTTTTTTTTTTTTTTTTTGTAATTATAAAACAAGGACATATTTTAATTTAGTCGTGCAAATTTTAAATTCTAAGAAAAGTGTAATTTGTGCTGTAAGTAAAAGAACTGTAAGCTTACCTAAAAAATTGTAGTTTACCATTATGTGGCAACAGTGGTTAGAAGTTAAAATTACCCGAAGTATCTATAAGTAATCATTTCCAGAACTGCATGAGTCTATCGGTGATAAAAAATAGTAAGATATGGACCCCTTGCGATCCACTACTTTAGTATCAGATGAGAAGTAGCTGCTCAAAGAAAATATCTTTTACCGCACTCCCTTCATGGTCTGCAACTGATTATTTTGCCCTCAACCATGAATACCGCCTGTAGCGGTCTCGCTGATTAACTCTTCACAACAATTAGCCGTCAAAGTAGTTTTGATTTTCATATGCGTATCTATGTATGCTATGTATTCGTATGTATCAACTATGTCAAAGTGTTGTTTTTAGCAAATCTGTGGTTTTGTGGTTAGAGCTATTATTTATCCCTCGTTGTTTTTTGTACACAACATCTTTTGTCAACACGCACACACACACGTACACACTACTCACTAACTGATTGGACTCGACGTGCCAGCAAAACAAGACGTTAATGACTTCGGCAGGGGTTCTCCGTTGTCTACTTCCTAGCTCTGGCACGTTATTGCCTTATTTTTTTGTGAATTCCAGAATGTAAACAAACATCACAAGCCCCATGTGTTGAACTGTGGCTGGCAATAACGTATTGGTGGCACAATAACGTGCAACCGTCGTTAAATGTTGAACAAAAAAATAAGGCGCAGCAACAACAACAATGTGTGTGGTTATTCGTGTTTCGATACATGAGAGAGAGCTACGATCGATGAGTTCCACAGTTGTTTATGAATGGGTGGATTGTTGATGGTTGATAGCAGGCAATATGTTGCTAGTGTCGAAGCAACATGTTGATGAAGATTTGCTACATACAGCAGTAGTGCAAAGTACTTGTAAATGTTTTTAGCAACAAACGCCAAAGAGTATTGCCTAACTATCAGTTATTACCACTTATCTACTTATTTCCAAATTCCATTTCTTGCTTTCCCACAGGCCAGCAGTCTGCAACATAATCCTCAGCACTCATTCAACTTATTAGATATTAGAAATTTGAAACAATTTTCTTAAATAAGTAAACAAAGGATTAATTTGTATGCCAGACAACGAATATATCACAACTAGTTGAGTCTCGCAGACAGAAAATTCACATGCACACAAACATAAATGCTGCTATGTGTGACTGCGTATGCCAGTATTTGTATTTATTTACTTGGGCGTGCGCCAGATGTTTACTGCTGATCAGCAACACACTGAACTCAACTGAACCAACGCGCACTCTTCTACATATGTATGTATGTATGTACAAGTCGGTCTACAAAGTTCAATGAGTAAACAAAATTTAAATGGAATTCTCCATAAGTCATCATACCCGCGCAACAAAAGCAACTTACACATACAAAAGAACAAATAAAAAATAGCTCAAAATTGAAATTTTACGTTGAACATCACAACAATAGCCAAGTGAGGTAGGTGCCTCATTGATTGTTGAACTGATCGCTGATCGAAGCTGTCAGATGATTTGATGGAAGACGTTGGCGAGTTCTTTGACATCTTCGACTTGTTAAGTCAATCATTGCTGGAGAGTGGGGGTGTGGCAGGGAGTAAATGGATCATATTGCTTATGCAAGGAGTTTTTGCTTTATTTTATAAAAGTAAGAGAATGAAAAGAGTGTGAGTGTGTAAGTGAGGATGCAGTGCAGAGGATCACAGTGGTCGAGTAATCAGATGAAGCAGAAGCGGATCTACAGTTCACGAAACAAAAGACCACATCAAAATTGTTTACTTTCAGTAGTTTTGACGAGTTTCTTGGTTTATTTTTGAATGTCCATTATTTTTTAATAAAATCATAGCTCATTGTTAACAAAAACCGCACAAATTCAAGTTTCGAACTTTATTCAGCAATTAGAAAAATCCCACAGTGATAGTTTTGATCTGCTAACATAGATGATACTGGGGAAGGGCAAGATATGATAATGGTTATGATAAAGTAATGATAACGGTAATGGTAATCACTAAGGTAGTGATAGTATGAATGATAATGGCATTGTCAATAGTAATGGTAATGGTAATGGTAACGGTAATGGTAATTGTAATGGTAATGGTAATGGTAATGGTAATGGTAATGGTAATGGCAACGGTAATGGTAATGGTAATGGTAATGGTAATGCTAATGCTAATGCTAATGGTAATGGTAATAGCAATGACAATGGTAATGGTAGTGGTAATGGTAATGGCAATGGTAATGGTAATGCTAATGCTAATGCTAATGGTAATGGTAATAGCAATGACAATGGTAATGGTAGTGGTAATGGTAATGGCAATGGTAATGGTAATGGTAATGGTAATGGTAATGGTAATGGTAATGGTAATGGTAATGGTAATGGTAATGGCAACGGTAATGGTAATGGTAATGGTAATGGTAATGCTAATGGTAATGGTAATAGCAATGACAATGGTAATGGTAATGGTAATGGCAACGGTAATGGTAATGGTAATGGTAATGGTAATGCTAATGCTAATGCTAATGGTAATGGTAATAGCAATGACAATGGTAATGGTAGTGGTAATGGTAATGGCAATGGTAATGGTAATGCTAATGCTAATGCTAATGGTAATGGTAATAGCAATGACAATGGTAATGGTAGTGGTAATGGTAATGGCAATGGTAATGGTAATGGTAATGGTAATGGTAATGGTAATGGTAATGGTAATGGTAATGGTAATGGTAATGGTAATGGTAATGGTAATGGTAATGGTAATGGTAATGGTAATGGTAATGGTAATGGTAATGGTAATGGTAATGGTAATGGTAATGGTAATGGCAATGGTAATGGTAATGGTAATGGTAATGTAAATGGTAATAGCAATGGTAATAGCAATGGTAATGGTAATAGTAATTACAGCAATGTTGGAAATAATGATATATTCTAGTGATATCCATGATAATAGCAACGGTCGTGGTAATGGTAATAGTAAAAAATTGATGATTACGGCTAACGTAGCGTTTATGGTAATAATTTCCATTATAATTGCATTCGACAATTGCAATAACAAATAATTTAAAAGTCAAGATTATCAGTCACATTTACCACCGCAGGGTTAATGCCCACCACGCACAACAATATTGCCATTTGTCATCTTGCAATGAGTCGTACAAAGCACAGAGCAGCGCCTTCACTCGACATGAAAATTCGCCAATCGAAATTAGATGAAGCGTTAAGATAAGATTACGATCGCGGGCGCGCTCTGTCGCGCCGTACAAGGATCACTTGCGGCTGGTAACCTAAATATGTATGTATGCATAGTATGTACGAATTTATTTCGGTTGCTCTTGCCAATTGTGGTGGCAAAAACCACAAATGCAGTTGGGGAAGGCTAAGACAAGCCTAATAAGGTAAAATGTCGTGGCTAGCCAGTGGCTTGGTTTTCCATTTCCATTGGGTATTGTGGTTTTTTTTTCATTTGATTTGTATGCCTTTGCTACAGTTTTATTTTTCGTTTTCTTGTTTTGTTTTGTTGTCTCATTTGCATTCATTTGCCAAAGCGATTCGTGACGTTTGTGCGCGTATTTTACTCCCGTTGACCAGGCAAAAAATTGTGTATTAATAGTGAAATCTGAAGTAAGTTAAAAAAATGATAGTAAAAGAAAAGTTTATCTTTGAAACCAAAAAAAATGAAAAAAACAGAAGAATGAAGTCGAAGTATAAAAAATTAGGTAATGATCAATATTTAAAGACATCGTTTACGCTGCAGGGGGTGATCATGTTTGGTAAGAGGAGTACTTGGAAATTTTGTGAGCATAGAAATCAAAAAAGAAAAATCTAGTATTAGTAAAGGGAGTATAAGAAATATCTGTAAAATGTGCCAACTGCGACGGAATTCATAATATGCAGATTTCTAAAATTTTTTACGTGTTTGTGGCCTTTGTCAAGTACGTGGCCAGGTTTCTCCCCATGCTATGGTGTCCGTTTTGATGTAGTTCTACAAATGAAATGACTTATGAGGTCAGGGGTAGTCAAAATTTTCAAAAAATTTGACTTTTTTTTTGGCATTTTCTTAAAGTATAATATCTTAAAAATATTGTGTGAAAATTTGAAGTGAATCTGACAAATACTTTTCGAGTTATTCAACAATTAACAAAAGGCGCTCGGGCGCTCCGGAGCGTTCGAGAGCAAGTAGCAAAACTTCAAATGATTTTTTCTCAAAACTACGTTTTTTGATCTGGTGATCACTGTAACTCAAAATCTGCTTGGTAGATTTCTATAAAATGTATACTTCTTTTGAAGAACATAAAAAAATCGTGCCTGATCGAAGTATTTTTTTTTCCAAACAATTAATTGCGGATTTTTTTCTCGAAAATCTGAAAAATATTTCCTAAGGCCGCTATATTGTTAATTTTGAAAAAAAGCTTTGATCCGGATTGATTTTAGATGAGTCTTCAAGGACTTGTGATGATCACCGCAAGGGACTTCTGGAGAAACGGGCTCCACACAAACAACGATAACTTTTACAATTATTAATTTTTTTTTGAAATTTTTCTAAAGACAAGTCGAAACATGATGCATTTATACTATGTTTTAATTTTGGTAAAATAAAGCAATTGTCTAGCAAAAAATTTTTTTGAAAATCATCATTCTTTCGGGCCTCTGACTACCCCTAACCTTTTATATAAGTATTTTTATGACAGCGATTTCTCTCAACACCTCCATTATCTTTTTGGGAACTTTACATACATACTAATTTGTTTCACTTTCGCCCATTTCATAGCCATTCATTTGATTTAGAGTTGTTATTATAGCCATAAGGAATAATAAATATGAAGAAATACTAGCAGAGGCTCCACGTATAATATGCCACCGATTCTCTGACGACATTACCGCATTTCACTTTTCTGAATTTGTTGAGTAATTTACAGATCTTGATAACGAAGTAGCAGCTTTTGGTGGTACGGATGAAGATATCAAATTTCGCATTGGTAAAGCTAGAGCCGCCTTTGGTATGCTGTTTTCTATGTGGCGCAATAACAACAGCAGCATTCACGCAAACATGTGAATTTTCAAGTGCAACGTAGTATCGGTTCTACTTTATGCTTGATGTACATGGAAAGTGACCAGAATACATCACTACGACCCTTCATCTTTTTACAAAGCGCTGCCTGAGGAACATCTACGGCATTTTTTGGGCTAAAACAATTTCGAACTCAGATCGATTGAAAAAGGCTCAAATGGACTCAGTCGAAATGCTCATAAAACGTCAAAAATGGAGATGGATTGGGCACACTCCACGCAAAAACGATGCAAGCATGATCCTTTGCCCTGTGAGGGATTAAGGACTTGAAGAAGAAAGTATTTTTTCGAGTTTAGTGATGTCCTGGTGAAACTTTTCTTCTTGTTCTTCCAAAACTGCTGTTAAATTTTCAGTGATGAAGTAAAGGTCTGGATGCACGAAATTCCTTTATAAAGGGTGGTTAAATTTTAAGGGCCGATGTGGAATCTGAACTACACCTAAACGTCAGGTTTTTTTCTACATTTCATTTGATATTTTTTAATTTCAGACTAACTCAATTTGAATCATGATACAAAATCGAGCAAAGCGTTAAAGTTATTCAGGCTTATTATGAAAACAGGCGTTGAAATCAAAATGCATATCGCGCACTTCGTGATTTTTTAGGTCAGTTTAATCCTCCAAATGCGCGGACAATCCGAAAAATTGTGCAAAAGTTTGAGCAAACCGAGTCTGTAGGAGATGTGAAAACACCAGTGCATGCTCGTACAGCTCGTAATGCAGAAAATATTGCTGCTGTTCGCGATAGTGTGGTTGAAGAGCCGTCCACCTCAACTCGTCGTCGTGCCCAACAATTGCACCTCTCACGCTCGTCATTGATGAACATTACGCATAAGGACTTGCATTTACACGCTTACAAGGTGCAGTTGACTCAAGAACTAAAGCCTCTTGACCATTTCAAGCGTCTTCAATGGTCAGAATGTGGCAGAAAATGGCAACAGTGATTGACCAATTTTCGAAGAAAATCATCTTCAGTGATGAGGCACATTTTCACCTCAGTGGATTCGTCAATAAGCAGAATTGCCGCATTTGGGCGAATGATAATCCAAGAGTGATTGCCGAAAAACCAATGCAAAGAGTGACACGCACATACATAAATTTACAATTCCACATAAGCGCTTATGCCTCCTAAATTGCATTGTGTGGCAGGCAATTGGTGTCTGGTATGGCTGGCGTGTTTAGCTCGCTAATGGCAAATACTTACAATGTATGCACTCTTTTTAATTTAGAATACATCGATCGTATGTTGTAATTAATAGCGCGCACTCAAGCAGACTTTGTATATATATAGGTACATATGCATGTAGTCAAATACAAATAGAGCCACGGTAACCTATGCCACAACAAAAAAAAAAAAAAATAGAAAAAAAAAACAGCTAAATATGTAAAGCTAAAAAATAATGATTCGACCTCGCGTTGCCGTTCAGAGATGAAGTTCTACTTTTGTTTGTAGTTAGAGAAAAAATTTAAGCATAAAATACAGTAATAAAAAATAACCGAAACACGAAAATAACAACAATAAAAGTAAACACAGCGTAGGGTGGCATGGGCGAAGCCAATATTTGTTATGACTAACAACATTAAAGGAGTTCTGTAAATTGTAAATGCAACTCTTGTACGTACAAATATACACTTATTTATGTTCTTTGCTACTGCGTCTTGTGTGTATATTTCAACTTGTGCAACATTAAGGAAAAATACACTTTTTATTAAGGTAAATGGATTTTTAAAATTTATTTTTGATTTTCACATACGCATAAAAAATAATCAAATTGTATTATTTTCTAGGAAAAATAGCATTTTTTATACATACATCTCCACATTAGGGTGACACACTATTGAAATTGCGATGTTTTGGTCGAAAGTATGAAATTTGTTAAATGAAAAGACTTTCGCCAAAATATATCTAAAAAATACTAAGATTTACGTGAGCTAACCCGAAAATACTAAAAAAAAAAATTGTATCATAAATAAAACTAAAGGGCGCTATCGAGAAATTATTAACAATTTTTTATGGCCGGAATTGGATTGTATTGATCTTCTTTGAATATCAAAATAACACCTCTTATTAAAAAACAGTATAGTTTTTAAATGTACTCAAAAAACGAATAGAAAAGTTTTCGTGGAATGTTTTTTTTTTTTTTTTTTTTTTCCATTTTTCGAATGTATCGTTGGAATCGTTTTAATTTCTCAGAAAATTAGATCACCATATTTATTTTATTCTGTGAACAAAATTTCTAAAAAATGTTATTATTATAATTGTTTGCTTAGGCGCCGATTAAGAGACGCATAGTGCCAAAATCAATGATTTCCACTTTCTTCTATAGTTGGCTGTTTGTTTAACATGGAACCAGTTGAGATTGTTGCTGGATACTTTTTCGTGGAGGCTACGTCACCAGCATCCTTTCGGCACCCTCTGCGCCTGGAACTTTGTGGTTTCCACTCTAATGTGTCCGATTCAGGCCCATTTCTTCATATGCATTTCAATATTATAAATTTTGTTTTATGAAAAATCTTTAGAGCCTAAACTCTTCTATCATCTGAGGAATAAGAATTGTTCTTTTTGGCAATGATTTATTAAAAAGAAATAGGAACTAAGAAGGTAGGTTTTGAAGTAAAAAATATCCACTCTTTTCCATTTATGTACCTACCTGTACGAACCTACTTTGTGACTCTCCAAAAAATGGTTTTTATAAATTTTTTTAATAAATACTAATTACAATTTCCGCGACTGCCGTAGCTTTGTGTGTAACTACCATTCGCAATTCACAGAAAGAACGTCGGTTCGAATATCGGTGAAACACCAAAATTAAGAAAAACATTTTTCTAATTGCGGTCGCCCCTCGGCAGGCAATGGCAAACCTCCGGTTGTATTTCTGCCCTGAAAAAACGCCTCATAAAAAATATATATCTGCCCTTCGGAGTCGGCTTGAAACTGTAGGTCCCTCCATTTGGGGAACAACATCACGACGCACGCCAAAAATAGCAGGAGGAGCTCGGCCAAACACCCAAAAAGGGTGTACGCGCCAAATATATATATATAATTACAATTTCATGGTTTCATATTTTTTGAAGAGGAATATCTCCTACCCATTGAACTGTATAATTTTTTAGCTATTTTGTTTTTGTGATTTGCCAAAAAATTGTTTTTTCTATATAAAATATTTACATTGAGCTTTTGGACAGCATTAAATATGAACTGATTTCAAAATATAGAATAACACACCTCTTTGTTTTTCATTATAGAACAATTTTGGGAGCTTTTGTAATAAATTTTACTACTTCGACATTTTGCGGTGCACCCTAATACTTATTATGAATCTATTAAGATCGTATGCTAGACTGCATCACCACCCTCTATACAAAAAAGTGGTGTTTTCCAAGTGAATCATAAAATTTGGTAAATGTATTTTATGACTGTTACCCAAATACCTGAGTTCAATACGCAGTTATTCCTTAGCTGGATTTCAAAGAAAATATTTCTAATACAAGAGCGTTTCATGGAAATAATACTCATCAAAAACTCTTTTTTCCAGGCTGCGACCTTAGATGATAGAAACATTTTAACAGAAATGATATGCATTGAAGTTTTTAAAATAGTCTACCAATAAGTTTAAAATAATGCAATTTTTCATGAAGCACCAGGTAAAATTTTCAGTGCAAGTTTCATGAAAATTTGTAAAGCATAGCAACGCCTTAACCCATTTTTGTTTTAAATTTGTATGCAAAGCGCTTAAGTGAATATTTTTCTATCACTAAAAGTCCAATTTTATTTATCATTTGCATTGAAAATGCACCTCATACAAAACCGTCTGTCGCTTGGAGGCGACATAAAACTGTAGGTCGCTCCATTTTAGAAAAATATTAGGACGCAAATAGGTGAAGGAGCTCAGCCAAATACTCAGACAAAGGTCATAAACACCAATTATATGTGTTGACACCCAATGTGGCGCAAAATTTATCATCCAATTCTGTTTTTAACAACTTTTTTACTAATTAAAAAAAATTATTTTGAGTGATGGAAATGTTCATTTTAACCTTTACACGCCTCCCTCTTTGTACTTATACTGCAGCTGTCTACTTCACAAGTGTCAAATATGATTGACGTAAGATGCCATTTGGGTCACAAAAGATGTTTTCGGTTGAAGTGTAGGCCATTGGGCACACCACGGATACAAAATTAAAAAATCAAAAAAACAAAAAATAAAAAAAAAAATTAATAAAGTATAAAGTGGAATTTGTAAAAAAATAGAAATGGTGATTAATTTTGCACCATCTTTTATGCACATTTTTTTCATGAAAAATGCTGTTTCCAAAGATTGTTTCTACACGCCTCAGATTAATTTGCTTGCTGTGTTGAGTCAAAATATTTTGGTGGAAGTCATAAAATATACGAAATTTTGTGATTCGTTTAGAATAAAAGCAATTTTTTTTAGTGAGGTATCTTAGTGTTAGAAATACACATACTATACATATGTACATATATATGCATATAGGCACACTGCTCTTGATGGCACAATTTTTCTTGAATTTCATTTCATTTTCACAATTTTTCGAATTTATTTACTTAAAAGGTTTCCATAAATAAACAAGCGAACTCCATTTGCTTTGATTTTCTTATTTGGGCAAAAATTTCCTACTGAAAATCGACCGCATCAAATCAAATGCTTGTCAGTCAGTCCATTTGCAGTTTACGCACAAGCAACTAAATATGGCAACGTTGTTAATTGAGATTGCAGGGATTTTATTTATGCTTCGCACATACAAACACACATACTGCCACTTGCATACAAGGTGTAGTGCATACTACCCATACCCATCATAGTATGCCATAGTCAGTAGATACATCTTCTGGGCACTGAAGCAAACGCCAACTAAGTTTAACGCACACACGAACAGCCAATCCCTCACTGGCTGAAACTTTTTGTATGTACACATACAAGTGCGTTTGTATGCTACTGCATGCGGCATTTGCGCGTGGCATATGCAACATGTCAAAGTCTCACTTCCCTAACAGCATTGCGCAAATCAAATTAGCAGCTTTGAATTTCAATATTCATGAAATTTTCCGGAACCCTTTGACAAAGCGCAGATGTAACCGAAATTTAATTCCAAATCATAAAGTATTTACATACACACACACACATACACGCATATGTCGAAGGAGGCTAGTTGCTGAAGTGAATTATTTCCAAAAAAGAGGATTTTGAGATATAAATTTTAGGCAAATTGTTGGCTATGTGTATGTGTGTGTATGTGCATAAATACTCTTTGAAGGTATTTAATTTAAAAATGATAAATGGAGTACTTTCAAAATTTGATGTAACCATCGAATTTCTCTAAAATTTGAATTTAAGTTGAAAAGTAGCTCTTGCAAAATTCGTGAGCCACTACCAGCAAAGAGAAACTGAATATTTTAGCAAAAAGTACTAACCAATATTTTACCTTTCAGCAACGCATATGGGAGCTTACCAATACGAAAATAAATACCACGCAAATGTGAATGTAAAAAAAAGGAAAGGAAAGGAAAACGTTTTTCAATTGACCATAAAGCTGAGTATTGTTTTACTGCCCGTACACAGGTACACAAAATATTCCATTTGTAGCAAGTTGCGGAACTGCATAACAGTATTGGCAGTACGTATAGGTAAGCAACCCAGCAGGAAATTTTGATCTGTAAACACTATTGTATATGCATGCTTCGACATGACTGGCTGGAATATTTTGCTCATTGGAAGTAATATATTATATCTTTCCATTTCTTGCTTTTGTGTCGGGATAACTAGCACGTGCAGCACTCAGACATTAATTGAGTCCATTGTACTACACTTGGATTCCCTTTTAATTTTCTTTAAATCTACCCGATTTCCGAAGAAATCTGAGTAGACCTTGTGGTGCCAAGGAGCCAGAGTGGTCGCTTCTTAGCACATCAGTGCCAAAGACCTCAAGCTTGATTCGAGCAAAGACGGGGCAGAGACACAGAAAGTGGCCCACCGTCCGATCCTCCTCTTCACAAGCTGGGCAGAGTACACTGTCTGAGATGTCCACTCTTTCCATGTGTTTCACACACAGAAAGTAGCTCTTTGTTTAATTTCAGGAGAATTTGCGACAGTCGATCGGACCTGACAGGTAACATAAGTTTAGTCCATCTGCAGCATCTCTAGTAGTAACCCATTTGCTAACCGTGGCTTTGATGGCTGCAGAATAGAGTAGCAAAACGGGCTCTAGCCAAAGAAGTTGGCCTCAGAGCCCATCCTAGCTAAGGAGTCCCGGAACCCATATTAGCATCAGGCTATTATGTCTACTAACATAGTTCAGCCTGGATTTACAGGGCTCGACTACCCCTGATGTGGTTAAGGGGCTGTCTAAAGCCATGAACGCAGCTTGGCTGTCGCGGAAGGCACACAAGATCTGCCTCTCCATCTGTTTTCCACAACAAAGTTCATCGTTTCCTGAACAGCATACCCTCCCCTTGAAACACAGATGTATGCATTCCAAGAGCAAAGTGCAGTTTTGTCCTGCTGGATTCCACGTAGACCCCAGAGCCGGAGCCGTGCTCGGTCCTGGAACAATTCGTGAAAATGCGAAAACAGTGTTTGCCAGGCTCATTTTCAGAGTTTGACTACAACTGAGCCTCTGCCAGCACTACACTGTATCTTTCTTCAAGTACGACTCCTGATGACATAGAGTCAAGAAGCATGGAGAGAATCGTTGGATAGCAGTCCATACCTTCGCTGTTTTTCAATGCCGGACAGGGGTCGTACCAGTTCCCATTGTGTATCAGCCTACAGATGGCCTTCTAGGCCTCTCCTTGGATGAAAGCATCAAGTGGTGGTAGATCAATCAGAGCATCTAATGCCGGGCCTGAAGTGGTCGGAAAAGATCCGGTGCTACTCATCCAGACCACTAATGCATAGGTGATCTTTTTCATTTTCTTCGATAAAGTTTTGCACAAAATCGAACAAAGGGATCGCACCCAAATTTCAATCAGTATACTCCTCAGGCTCATAGCATGGTCCGATTTTGAGGAAGTCAAAGACATATTTTGTAGATGAGATTAGAAATACTTCGATGAAAACTGGATCCGCTAGCTTGCTTATTTGTTTAGCCTTATGAGCAAGTAAAAGTTCCATACAGACTAATAACACAATTCTGCTTAGTTACTAATCAATAACAGGTAAGGACTAGAAAATAAAATAAACATTTAAAAATATCTTGAAACATATTGAATAAGCAAAATCTCTCAATTGTTCGAGATCGTATTAAGTTCGTCTAATAGGGAGTTCAAGGAAGTAATCAGCTTTTTAGCTGTCCCTATAAAATGGCAGCAAATGGTGCAGGTTTCGGTGAAGATTATTAACAATCTAATAAATTTAATTACAAAGAAGTTAAAAGTCAAAGACAGAGTGGCTTCAAATTTATTAAAAGTAACCTTGATGAGCAGAAATGGAAGTGCCTCTGCGAGCTATTTCGTACCAAACGAGTTTTCAGACACAGTGAACCGCTGTCGTTAACCTGATGCTGGAGAAGATTGTGTGAGCCGCTGAATTCAATCGCTCTGGTACAATTTTTTTTATAAAAGCGTACAATTGCTGGCGTATGCTGATGATATTGCCTTTATTGACCCTAACAACCGCGCTGTTAGTTCTGTCTCTAAGGTGGTCTAAAGAAGCTGAGTGAATGGGTCTGGTAGTGAACGAGGACAAATCGAAGTACATCTTGTCATCAAAGAAAGAGTCGGCGCACTCGCTTATCGGCACCCACGTCACTGTTGACAGTTATAGTTTTGAAGTTGCGAGAGACTTCGTTTATCTAGGAACCAGCATTAACACCGATAATAATGTCAGCCTTGAAATCCAACGTAGAATCGATCTTGTCAAAAAGTAGGACTAAGTAGGCAATTGACTAGTGAATTCCTCTCTCGACGAACAAAAGTAACACTCTACGAGGCTCTAATCAGGCTCGTCCTGCCGTATGGTGCAGAAGCTTGAACGTTGACAATATCTGATGAGGCACCCCTTGGAGTGTTTGAGAGAAAGATTCTGCGGAAGTTTTTTGACCCTAGTGTCGGTGAGCTCGTAAGAAAGGTGATCGTGCTACAATGACTTGTATGAGCTTTACGACGGCATAGACACAGTGCAGCGAATAAAGATCCAGCGGCTCCGAGAGTAGGCAGTACGGTACCAGCTGTGGTAGCAGCGGAAGATAAAAGCCTTATTTGCATTGGAAAGATCAGGTGGCGTAGGACTTGGCCTCAGTTGGTGTGTTTGACTGGCGCCGGCTGGCATGAGAACGAAGCTACTGGTGTACTTTATTAAACTCGGTCAACATTTGCTTTAACTGTTATCGTGCCAATCAAGAAGAAGAATAAGAAGAGGCTATAAAAGGCTCAGACGTTGCATTTTCTATTGTGACAACACAGCGCCTCATATGTGGATAGGATTTTATAAAAAAAAAAAACAAATAATAATTGGCGCGTACACCCTTTTTTGGTGTTTGGCCGAGCTCTTCCTTCTACTTGTGGTGTGCGTCTTAATGTTGTTCTACAAATGGAGGGACCTACAGTTTCAAGCCGACTCCGAACGGCAGATATTTTTTTATGAGGAGCTTTTTCATGGCAGAAATACACTCGGAGGTTTGCCATTGCCTACCGAGGGGCGACCGCTATTAGAAAAATGTTTTTATGAATTTTGCTTTCACCGAGATTCGAACCAACGACCTCTCTGTGAATTCCGAATGGTAATCACGCACCAACCCATTCAGCTACGGCGGCCGCCTCAGGATAGGATTTTATACATCAAGAAAAAAACTGAATGAGGTTACTGAATAGCTTCTTCAAACAGATTTCCTCCAACTGATATCTATTTATATCTGATCCTATTCCTACTGATGTAAGACTCTATTAACCACACTTTACATATTGGACTGCAAAGTTCGTTGTGATATCCATATTTCATGTTTTTATTTATTCTTGTTCACTAGTGGCCCCATAAGATCAGGCGTTGTCAGATGTGATTAGTGAACTTAATTTTTTTTTACTTAAAGCACCTTGACAGCTCGGGAAGCGTGAGAAGACTAGTTCTAGATTACTAGGATACCGCAACCGGATTTAACTAACTTCATCATTCAGTGAAGGTAGTAATTTTTCAAAGAAAAAATTTCTTGCTGGGCCTGCACGAAGTTGTAAATTTTTGTTCTCTATGTAAGCTCAATTGTATGTTGCATATGCGGGTATTGCATTTGCCAGTTGCGAATCGAACAAATAAGCTGCTAGGAGATTTCAATTAAATGCACATTTTGTGCTAGAAAACTCTAACAATGGCGTTGCAACTGTAATAGTGGTAGGTGAATGGAGAGCATGGCTCGAAAATCAGTGAGATCTACAACGCAATTCTTCTGAATTTATGTGAGTTTAAGAGAGTGAGTGATTGAAATAGGAACTGAAAAAATGTTTCGAAGTGACTAAATTTAAAGAAGATAAAAATGAGAAGAATTATAAAATATTGTCAGCTGCTCCATTAGCACTTCAGCAACTTTTTTGGACTACCAGTGGACTCTAGTCCACTACATAAATTATACTTTTTGGGTAGCTAATAAGATGTACTTACTAGTTTTTAAAATATTTTGCTGGTAAAAATAATTCCATATAAAAAACAAAAAAATTTAATGATGTGAAGTTGAAAACACTTAGTGAATAATCTTAAATTCAGAGCTTAATCAGAAATTTTTTGCAGTCAGGGCTTGACTCAAATTCCATTAATGATTTTTAACAGTTGACATATCCTTTAATTAAAAACAGAAAAAAGTTGGTACTATGAACTAACATCCAAAGAAAGTGGATGTACAGGAAAAACAAAAATTGTAACTTTTTTAAAAGCTTTAAAAACAAATAAATCAGAAATGTCCTAAATAGTAATGCCCTTAAATATCTAGGACGCTTTTTCTGATGACACTGCTTAGCGTATCATCTTTTCTATGAAGAAATACACAGCGTGAAGGGCCGTGGAAGGGGGCTAAAGAGAGGAAAGAGGATTATGTGCTTCGTAAATTTACTATATACAAGCTTCAAGTAGCCGCCTTAGTCGAATGGGTTGATGCGTGTCTACCATTCGGGAGTTCGTAGGTTCGAATCTTTTTGCTTGAAACAGCAAAATGATAGAAAAAGATTTTCTACTTCTGGTCGCCGCTCGGCAGGCAATGACAAACCTCGGAGTGTATTTCTGCCACGAAAAAGCTCCTCATCAAAAACATTAGCCGTTCGGAGTTGGCTTAAAACTGTAGGTTCCTCTATTTGTGGAACCACATCAAGACCAAAGCCGGTGTTGATTTTGAATAAAATAACATTTTTTTAGTAAATTATTGTCATTTCTCCTTATTATGATAATATTTCTATGACTCAATTATGTGTGGAATAAAATATCGGCCAAATGGCCGCTGCGGCCTCGGTGGCACACCTCCAAAGACCACAATATAAAAATAGTTCCTTATCTAAAGGGTGGTTAAGTTTAAAGGGCCGGTGTTGATTTTTAATAAAATACAGATTTTTTAGGAAATTATTGTAATTTTTCTTTATTATTATAATACTAGTATAGCTCAATTACGTATGGAACAAAATATTGGCCAAATGGCAGCTGCGGCCTCGGCGGCACACCTCCATCAGATGGTCCAAATTTTCGATGACGCTGAGGCATAATTGAGGTTCTATGCCATTAATGTGCCGAATTATCTCATTCTTTAGCTCTTGAATTATTGCTGGCTTATCGGCGTACACTTTTTCTTTCAAATAACCCCAAAGAACGAAGTCCAACGGTGTCATTGACGTTTAGGTGTGGTGCACTTTCAATATCGGCCCTTTATTTATTTTACTTTTAACCTTAAAAAATTATTTATAAGTAATTGAGCTATCAAGGTTGAGTACGGTGTTGCCGTTTAGCGGTATTTTACTTCCTGGTGAGCTGTTTAAAGCTAGCGGGAGTCACCGAGATTACTACCTGAGGTTAGTACCACATTTGTAAGCTAATCAACAATAAATTAATAAATAGTTTGACATACGTCTAGGGGAGTTTAAGTAAGGAGATTTGGTTAGTTTGTGATTGTAGAACGAGTATTTAATCAGTTTCCAAGATATAATATTTATATGTATTTTATAAGTCAGGCATGAGCTCAAAGTTTCTAACTATAATAGAGGGAATATTATTAACCCGTTCAGTGCCTCGGTTACAGCTTCTTTGGCCTCCTCATAAGTCCCCTCGAGGTCCGATTCTATTTTGGGAAATAATAAAAAGCGCATGCGGTTATATTTGAATGAATTTGAATAAAGTTTTGTAGTGCAAGTTCCTACCGCTCTGAGTCAGTTTAGACCGCACACAGAAAACGTCTGCATACAATCGCTATAGGATGCCAACATAGAACTATCCAGTTACTGTCTATCTCGCACGAACATATTCATAATGAAAGACGAACCACAGATATCGTAAGCAACGAAAAATTTTGCCTTCAGTCGCGACTTGAAAACCCTCACTTTGTTGGACACTCTAGAGTTTTTTGCACACTACTTTCGTTTCTACACTAGTGACATTGCTTACGCGATACCGTTTTTGTACACAACTATTCAGGTCTCATCTCCAGTGATGACCCAATTAATCCAAGCTCTGCTGTTGCTAAGTATGCGGGACAAAAACTTTCTTAGACCGATTCGTTCCCATTTCCACGCAGCACTAAAAAGGCTACTTTCGAAAGAAACAAAGAAAGGCCCATCAGCAATATATTTACGAACGAGGCAGTGTTACCAGTTCCGAAAGTATAATTGAATTCCCGGAGCTTTATTGTCGCATTATACCCATTCGTGTGGCTGCCTCGCTACCTCACTGACTTCCTGTTAACCCAGTTTTCCAAGTGATGGTTACTGACTCCATCTCACGAATAGTTTTCTCGATATTTACCTTAAGAGCCTGAATAGTTAAAGGATAGTTTGCATAGCATCGTTCTTTCACGAAACTGCCAAAAAAGGTCTAACGATGTCAAGTCGGAGCTTCGAGATGCAATACTGACATGGCCAAGGCGAGTGCTAATAAGACTATCGAAGTAAGCGCACAAAAGATCAGCTGTAGCATAGCCTGTGAGGCATAGCCAGTCAAGCTATTAAAATCAAAGGCCCCGAGAAATAGTTTATTATGTCTCTGGTGAGCTCGCCTTTGACCCAGATGTCATTTCCAGCAGGAGTTTTAAATAGAAATGTGCCTTTAATGCCACCGCTTCTAAATCTGTGCTAAATTTTCATTCTATGAGGATACATTTGCATCTCGACTATCACAATCAAGTTTTCCGACCCTCAGATATGGCAGTTTTGCTTGTTAACATAGCCGCCGATATGAAAATTAGCTTCTTCAGAAAATATGATTTTGAATTTTTTTCAATAGCCCTACGGTTTGGACTATCGACATTTACCTTAGTAAAAAAATGTTTCAAACGTACAGTGAATAATTTCGTTCCGTGGATGTACGATACTGAATTTCTCTAAAGGTTTCTAGCGGTAAAAATCTGTTAGGGAACAATCTTAGACAATGTACGTCCTTACATATAGGACTGCCGTCACGAGTAATTCAGTTCGTTCTACTTTGCTCTCGTGTTTAATTTCTGCGGCTCCTATCTCCTACTTACTTAAGCACAAGCTAATCAACAATAAATTAATAAATAGTTTGACATACGTCTAGGGGAGTTTAAGTAAGGAGATTTGGTTAGTTTGTGATTGTAGAACGAGTATTTAATCAGTTTCCAAGATATAATATTTATATGTATTTTATAAGTCAGGCATGAGCTCAAAGTTTCTAACTATAATAGAGGGAATATTATTAACCCGTTCAGTGCCTCGGTTACAGCTTCTTTGGCCTCCTCATAAGTCCCCTCGAGGTCCGATTCTATTTTGGGAAATAATAAAAAGCGCATGCGGTTATATTTGAATGAATTTGAATAAAGTTTTGTAGTGCAAGTTCCTACCGCTCTGAGTCAGTTTAGACCGCACACAGAAAACGTCTGCATACAATCGCTATAGGATGCCAACATAGAACTATCCAGTTACTGTCTATCTCGCACGAACATATTCATAATGAAAGACGAACCACAGATATCGTAAGCAACGAAAAATTTTGCCTTCAGTCGCGACTTGAAAACCCTCACTTTGTTGGACACTCTAGAGTTTTTTGCACACTACTTTCGTTTCTACACTAGTGACATTGCTTACGCGATACCGTTTTTGTACACAACTATTCAGGTCTCATCTCCAGTGATGACCCAATTAATCCAAGCTCTGCTGTTGCTAAGTATGCGGGACAAAAACTTTCTTAGACCGATTCGTTCCCATTTCCACGCAGCACTAAAAAGGCTACTTTCGAAAGAAACAAAGAAAGGCCCATCAGCAATATATTTACGAACGAGGCAGTGTTACCAGTTCCGAAAGTATAATTGAATTCCCGGAGCTTTATTGTCGCATTATACCCATTCGTGTGGCTGCCTCGCTACCTCACTGACTTCCTGTTAACCCAGTTTTCCAAGTGATGGTTACTGACTCCATCTCACGAATAGTTTTCTCGATATTTACCTTAAGAGCCTGAATAGTTAAAGGATAGTTTGCATAGCATCGTTCTTTCACGAAACTGCCAAAAAAGGTCTAACGATGTCAAGTCGGAGCTTCGAGATGCAATACTGACATGGCCAAGGCGAGTGCTAATAAGACTATCGAAGTAAGCGCACAAAAGATCAGCTGTAGCATAGTCTGTGAGGCATAGCCAGTCAAGCTATTAAAATCAAAGGCCCCGAGAAATAGTTTATTATGTCTCTGGTGAGCTCGCCTTTGACCCAGATGTCATTTCCAGCAGGAGTTTTAAAGAGAAATGTGCCTTTAATGCCACCGCTTCTAAATCTGTGCTAAATTTTCATTCTATGAGGATACATTTGCATCTCGACTATCACAATCAAGTTTTCCGACCCTCAGATATGGCAGTTTTGCTTGTTAACATAGCCGCCGATATGAAAATTAGCTTCTTCAGAAAATATGATTTTGAATTTTTTTCAATAGCCCTACGGTTTGGACTATCGACATTTACCTTAGTAAAAAAATGTTTCAAACGTACAGTGAATAATTTCGTTCCGTGGATGTACGATACTGAATTTCTCTAAAGGTTTCTAGCGGTAAAAATCTGTTAGGGAACAATCTTAGACAATGTACGTCCTTACATATAGGACTGCCGTCACGAGTAATTCAGTTCGTTCTACTTTGCTCTCGTGTTTAATTTCTGCGGCTCCTATCTCCTACTTACTTAAGCACAAGCGCCTTCCAATTCTCAATTGTGAAATTTTTTTCTTTTGCTTTTCCATTATAGCAAATTCGCAAAGTTGCTCACTTTAGTCTCAATTCAGCCCCCACGGGTCAACTAAAAACAGCCAAACTAATGCAACTGAACGAATTCATTCACTGCGCACATTGAGCACAAATTTCCAACGCTGTGCACCGAAGAGTAATCACCTTTGTAATGTCGCGTAATTTATGCAAATCGGCCAACTCCCCAGGCTAGGCAAGAGTGAACCACAGAGCTCCTTTGAATTGCATTTAACGACAATTCAACGCTAAATTATGGAGCTCGCAATCTGAAGACGTTGTGCTAGTTGAAGTGATGGATATTAGGGTGGTAGGTATAGTAAAAAAGGGGTGCAACAAATATACCTACGCACGCATATAACTATTGTGAATGCAATAAATACAAAATATCAATTTCTCTATATGTGTTTGTGTGTGCGTGTGTAGAGCTGCACTTTGCACCATCGAATAACAGCGAGTTAGTAAAATTGATTGGCGCAAAAATTGTGAGAGCTCCAATGCAACAACCACGTCACCACTGGCGACATTACTGTCTGGGTCGTTGCACAGCAGACCCCGTTATTCACGAAACACCTACAAATGAGCTACGATTTACAATTGTTTTGGAACGCACAATAGTGTTGCGCATAGCGCCTCCAAGTGTATGTAAGCAGAGTTTGGCAGAGGAGACTGAGTAAGCGCGGAAGCGTGAGATACACACATACATATATAAGTATGTGTGTGCGTGCATTGTTGAGTCTATAATGACCAAAGTCAAGTTGAAGTTTTCCAATGCGCGTAGGTTAATTTAGAATTTATTGGTGCTAAAATTGTATGCAGCACAGCTGGCGAATGCACAACGATGGTGCTAGCGAGTGAGTGAGTGGGTGGGCGAGTTGGGGGACCACTAAAACTGTCGACCCGCTTATGTGAAAAGTTTGCTGGAGAATTTATCGGTGTGAAAATTAATAGCAGGCACTGTGCCAAGCAGATTAGCGGATTAAAAGGTGGTGCTACTCAACATATACAGGCTGGTGCGAGGGCAAATAATAAGAAGCAGCGAAGTGTAAGAGTGACAGGAAAGTGAGGAAAAGCAAGCGTGTTGGAATTTTTTATTTGTGGAAGCACTTTTTTGTAATTTGTTATGAGCACTACCTGGCTGAAAATATTTAAAAATGTCACGTAAATCTTCAGTGAAAAATAAAATTAGAAAAACATAAAAATACTTAATTTTTTTAATTCATTACGCAACAATTTTTGAAAATAAAAAAGTCATAAAAGAACGACTTCACTATGAACTACATTACGAGTTTTTATAGTCAAGTCTTACATATTACAGTAAAAGAGATTTTCTGTGTATTTATTTTATTTGGCCATAAAAATCCGCAAATTAACCTAATTTTACTTGACGTCGTTTTCCACAAGTCCTACATAATTTTATTGACATCATTTTCCGAAACTCCTACATAATTTTAAGGCCAACAAATCTTACACAATTCATGTGACATCAAGTGTTGCCTGCCAAAGTTGATCAAAATAAAATATGGATGTGATAACACATAATAATTTGTTAATTGCTCGATTTAACAATTTTATTTTGTGTATATTTGTGTATTTTTTATTACATTTTGTGAAGCATTCCATACTGTAAATCACACAGTTCACGAGAAAACTATATCAACTTAACATTTCGGCAAGTTTTCACTATTTTTTTTATTTTTTTCATTTCATGTATTCAGTTTTCATTTTAGTAAAAATGCAATTCATTCTACAATACAACAAAAGCAAGCCTATAAATGCCAGTTGCAGACAAATTTTAGATAAAATTTCAAATAAGAGATTCTGAATTTCTAATGAGAATTAAAAAAAAAAAAATTGGATACGCAGTTTTACAGCTTGGCATACATTTAATAAATAAAAAAATGTGCAACACTGCTTAGGAAAAAAAATATAAAAAATCAACGAGAAGTTTTGCAGCTTCAAATTTGAATTTCATACTGCACACTGCCTACTAGAAATTCCAAATACCAAATCAAAATTTTCTAGAAACTCCAATTAAAGGCCGTGAAGTTGAGATGAAAGGTTTGTGAAACTTATTATAATTTTTTTACAAAGTTGGCAATTTTATTTTAAAACGTTTTCGCGTTTAAGAATCTGGGCAAGGAATGAGCAGTCTTTGCATCTGCGGGGCCCTTAGGACTACACCCAAAGAGTCACTAAATATTATGCTTAACCTATTACCAATAGAGCAATTCGGTAAGCAAACAGCTCCCAACGCAGCTCTCAGATTAGAAAAGAAATCGGCCTACTCAGAACGAACCAGAGAGGACACTCTTCCCCTGCATTCTGTAAGGCCAAGGATATCAACTTAAATAAATCCTTCGTCACAGTATTTCCTTCCGAAGAGGAATGGGGTAACGGACTTATAGTTAGAAAAAATTATTAAACATCTATACACTAGGCTCAAAACTAGACAACAGAGTAGGTGGAGGGATTTACTCCGATAAACTCGGAGTTAGCCAATCATTTCGCCTACCTGATCATTGCAGTGTATTTTAGGCGGAAGTCACTGCCATAAAAGAGGGACTTACTGTAATAAAAACGAGAGTCTTTTCCACAAATAAAGTTTTCATATACTTGGACAGTCAGGCAGCAGTCAAAGAATGTTTAAAACTTCTAAGTGGCGTATCTAAATGCTACAAAGTACACCTTATTTGGGTGTCTGGCCACAGGAATGTAGCAGGGAACTGCAAGACAGATGAACTTGCCCCAACCGGTACAACGCTCGATCTCCAACCGGATAAGACGCTGATACCCATTCCTATAGCCACTTGTAAATTACTTATAGATAAGGGAACCACCAAGAAGGTAAATACAAGTTGGCGAAACCTCACAACATGCGAAGTAAGCAGACAGACATGGCCGAAATGGAACAGCGGTCGATCAAAAAACTTGTTAAGATTTAGCAAAGAAGCTTCGAGAAAAATGATAGGGGTATTAACAGGTCATTGTCTGATAGGCAGCCACGCTACAAGGTTAGGACTCCCGTACTTCGATTTCTGTAAAAGCTGTCTAAATACAGAAGAAGAGGAAACAGTCAGATACCTTTTACGTGAGTGTGAAAGCTTAGCTATACAGAAGCTCCGCACTCTTGATACGGCATTTTTAACTGATGTAGCGGACATAGCGCCTCTAAAACTAACGAAGCTTTGCTCGATTATTAAAGCTACCGGATGGTTTGAATCCAGGATATGTTCCGGTGGTATCACAATGGAACTGCGAAAGGTCTAAGTGTGTCGTTGCGACAGCCACCCTACCTACCTACCTAAGTATCTGGGCGTCACGATAAAAAACGACAGTAGTTCACCCAGCACAATACAAAGCCAGATTGGGGCAGGAAGCAGAGCATATTTCGCTCCAACCAAGCTATTTAAATCTAATCCTCTTACGAGAGATAGCAAACCACGTCTATACCAGCCAATAATACGGTCAGTTCTTGCATATGGCATTGAATGCTGGACTCCTTAAGATAAAACATGTCTAATAACCACTAACAAAAACCAAAACAAAAAGTTGATTCGGGCTTATAAGACTAGACACAGCAAAAATCAGTGTTGTCTTAATAACAGTTTAAAGTTTTTCTAAAATTGTTGTGAATTTCCTAATAAGTCTATAATTTGTGGCCTCATTCTTATTCCCACTTTTAAAGCATATTTTGGATCAATAATGTGGTTGCTGTCTAGCAGCAATGCATAGACCAGTGAGAACCAATAACTAATAATAGATCAATACAAGTTGCAATGGCGAAGCCTACAAAATGCATATTTTACTTGGAACATCCAGTCTAAACGATTGTTCACTTTTCATGCACAAGGCCCCACTGTAAGACGAAACGCGTGGGAAATCAATAAACCATACACAATCGAGAGAAGGTGACGATATTACATTCTGTCCAAAAAATATTGGGATTGTTCATTTAAATGTCTAATTCTTTTTGCTGGAATGTTGGTTCAACTGCCCTCTATAGTGTCACAGAGTTTGAGCGTGATCTGTCTATAAGTTTGTTTTTGGCGTTTAATTCTATCAGTCAATCGCAAGTGTGCTCTGCGATTTTCCCTATGGATAAAAATATCGAACAAAGAATTTGTCTTAAATTTGTGTTTTGAAAGGGATTTCGGGTGTCGAAACGTTGAAAATATTGCAAAAAGCGTATGGCGAGTATACTTTATGAAAGTCTAGGAGTGGTATAAGCCTTTTGTAGATAGCCGAGGAGTCGTGGAAGATTTGCCGCGATGTGGTCGCCCATCAACGTCTTCAACGGATGAGAACGTAGACAAAGTCAAGGAAATGGTGTTGAAAAACCATCATTTAAGTTTGAGGTAGGTAGCTTGCGACTTTAGTGTGTCTCACGAATCAATTCGCAACATTTTACACCATCAATTGGGCATGAGTCGCCCAGACCCGTGGTTGCTTGACTCGTTCCAAGCGAGTTGAATTTCTTTCAAAAAATTCATCCTAATATGACTTTGACATGCAAACCAGTCAACAGGCGGCTGAATGGCGCTATCCACATGAGCCGAAACCCAAAAAGCCCGTCAAAGTCGGTCGAAAGTGAAAGTCATTGGAAGTTGTGCGTTGTTTGAGAAAAAATATGCCCAGGAAACGGTCCAATTTGTGGAAAGAAAACTTTTGGAGCTTGCACCATGATAACGCACCGTCTCACAAGGCTCATAATGTGAAAACTCTTTTTTGACCAAAAACTCGACAAATATCATCGAACAACCACCGGATTTACCAGTCTGTGACTTTTTCCTTTTCTCAAAACTTAAACTGCCTTTTAGATAGAGGTCCTTAAGGAGAATTCGCTAAAGAAAATCTCTTCTAACGCATTTAAAAGTTGCTTTAATGACTGCACTAATCATTACCATATGAGTATTGCTTCGAATGGAGCCTATTTTGAAGGCGATAAAATAAATTTTGATAACTAAACACTTATTTTGTGTTTCATTGAACAATTCCCGGTACTTTTTTGACAGAATGTATAGTACAATTTTTTTTTTTTAAATAAATAATTTTCAATGCATCCTTTAAAAACTGGAGCAAAAATAAAACACAGGCAACTACGCCGCTCACGAAAATTTGTACAAATCTCATTAAGTCGTCAAGCAAATCAAATAAAGTTAAATTCGGTGCACAAGCATTTTCAAATTACCGCGAGAGGAGTTAAAAAATTATGCAGCACAAAAGCGCATGCGCAGCAGTAAAATTAGCAGGCGTTGGCAAAATTAGTTGGCTAACTCAATTTTGCCAACATGTCATACACGTCCACTGGCACGCCCACTCAAAGTCACGGAGCACATTCACAATTGAGTATTGCCTTACGTGCAGAATAAATAGTTGCGCAAGAAACTGGAAATAAAAACAAAAAGTGGAAAAAGGACAGAGAGAGTAGCTACAGCTTAACTAATTTGCCAAATTTTATGCTGCTATTTTTATTTTTTACTTCTGTTTTGTTCTCACGCCCAGTTGCATTTTCACGATTTTCCCCGCTCATTTTCAGTGTACGAGTATGTGGTATTTTTCTTTCCGCTCACGTCATGTGCGTTGTTGTTTTTTTTTTTTTTGAATTTGTTTTCTCGTTTATTATACGACTTGCCGCACTGTAGTGTTGCATTGTGTCCGCATATATAGCGCGCATTTAGGCGCCACAGCATTTGTGTAATGTTGGCAAGCAATCGGGACTGTGAGCTGTAAGTCGGCATTGCTAGTCTCATTGCTTATGCAAAGCGTCAACTCGACAAAAGTTGAAATAAATTTTTATTTCATAGACTTGCTACAGACGCAGTGCAGTGGAGCGAAGCGAAGGGTGTGGAGGGAAGAGGCTACTTTGGTTACTCTTTTGCTATCTGTTTTGGTTTTTTTTGCTTTTGGAAAACTTATAATGCGATTTTATTTCGACAATGAACTTGAGCTCAATTTGTGTGGAATGTGGCTATGCTTTTTGAGTGGCGTCTGGGCAATTGTTTTCTTTTCGTTTTTTTAATAAAGCTAGTCCAAAAAGGAGTATAAAAAATTTAGAAGTATCTTGGAACACGAAATACCTATAAGTGAGTTACTCAACTAAGTATGACACGAGAAGTTGTCAGCAAGTTTTGGCAATTTATTTGTTTCCTATTGAATGCTAGTAATTTTTCTATGAAAATATAGAGCACTGCGCGTAACTGAGTGCAACTAAGTATAGATTTGTAGATATCAAAATTTTATTATCCAGTGACAATCCAGACAAGACAGCTGCGCAGTATTCTCCCTTTTTTAATGCTTCTCCACCGAAGTTACCGGATTAACCCGGATTTATATCCAGCCAAGGACTGTCACTTCAGCAGCATTCCTCATATGTATATATGGGAAATGTTTATGCTGCTACAACAACAACAACAGAATTCACCTGCTGAAAAATCGAATGGTGTAGACGAAATCCAAACTGGTGCGTGGGAATTATTTTCCGCTGTACAATAATCGGCTTGAGCCTTTTTAAGATAAGTTTTTCCAAAGACTGATTGACCGATAGGATGAAACCATATCTGTAGATTTACCTGACTTTGGTATGAAGATAATTTGGGCTACTTTCCATTGCATAGGAAAATACACAGTTTTTGAAATTGCACTTAAATTTTCTTTGTTAGTTTTTGTTTTTTAATATTATTCATTCTTTAGCCAAAGTTATTTAATTAGAGTCAAAAGTTCAAAAAAAAAAAAAAAATTTCATCAAAATTTCAAACTTTTAATCAGATTTTTTTTTTAATTTCGAGTAAGCGGTTTTATGGCCCATTGAAATTTTACAGTTTTGAAATTTTTTTTTTGGCTTCGGTCTTATACATTTTCTCCATTTAACGAATGGCTTATATTTTTTATATGGGAGAAAACACTCATCACCCAACACCATCAGCCAAAAACAAAAAAAAAAATTGTCAAAAATCTACGTAATTTTAAATTACTTTAGGCTTGCTTTCCGTTATATAAAAAACTCATTTTTCTATAAGCCTGTTTACTTCAATTTTTTCTGAACACTCTGATTAAAAAGTTTGAAGGTTTGATAAAATTTTGAATTTGAATTATTGAAAGAATTTTTTTTTAATTTGCAGCAAGTTCGAAGCTTCAATTTATATAGTTTTTGCATAAAAATGAACCGAATTAAAAAAGAAAAAATTATTAAAATTAAATAAAAAATAAATAGATTGTTGAAATTTGTCAATAGGTCATTTTACTATAGTCATAAAATGCACTCAATGGAAATGATCGAAGACCTTAAGGCAATTTTTGTTTCAGTCTTTTCAGCAGCTACTTAACATTTCAGCAAACATTTCTACCAAAAAAAAATATTACAAATATTTTGCAAAATATCAAAATCCTTTTCATGCAGTTATTTAAGACTTTGTCACACTACTTTTGAAATTTTCTTCAAATATTTAAATAAATAAAATAAAAATATTTAAATACTTACAGAAAATTAAAAAAATCAGAAAAATCAAACCAAGAAATTTCTAAAACATACAATTCCATTAAATTAAAATTTTTATCCTCGACAAACTTAAAGCTGTTCACGGCCATTGCTCATCAACTTTTCCGCTCCGCATAGCATCACTCAACCCTTTTCCTCATATTTCTGCTCTCTTCCACTCAGCTGATTGACATTGGCACTCAAACTAAGCTAACGCATTTAAATAAATTCAATACAGTAATAAAACTTTTAAATTAAATACAAGCGCATACTTACATCTTCTACTACCAACAACAACTGTTCGTTTTCTTTTCTAACTCTACTGCATTTCACTACTCTCTTTACCCTCGTTTCCTCCACCAACCTTTTCCTGTTGAGTGCTTTTCACAGCTAATGCAAACATGGCAAGTTTTTAATAAAGTTTTAAAACAAAACTTCCACAAAAGTTGACAAAAAGCGCAAGAAAATACGAAAATGGCAGAAATAGAAATACAAAAAAAGCACAAAAAGAAGGCAAATGCAAAGCAGCGAGTAGCAAAAAGAAAGGGATTTTTATTTGCAATGCCGCCAACACTTTTTCTAATGAGTGGTTTCAACAAATGCGCGCCGCCAAGTGGAGCAAAGTAAGGTAAAGTTGAGTTGAGTTGAGTGAAGCGCGAAAAAGCGTGCCTCACTTCCTTCAACGCATTGCCACATACACCCGGAACTATGAAACGTAGTGAAAACTCAGCGAAATGTAAAAGTGCTCAAAGTCAAATCTGCCATTCATGCAATTTTCCCCACTTTTATTTGCAATTTTTTCACTTGTAGCCGAGTAACTTGTTTCTACCCTTTTTTTCGCCCATTTTCTCTATTCTATTTAAATGTTGATTTAAGCAAAAGTTTGGCCAGCACGTGTAGTGCGTTGGGGCACCGGTAGGACTGGGTATGTATGTGTGAGTTGCATTTTACATATTTATGCTTCTAGCATTCGCACACCGAGGTAGTAACTTAGCGAAGTTAGAAAAGTTGTAAGGGGATTTTGATTCATTTTACGTGTCTTTGAACTTAAATAGGCGACACATTTTCTACCTGGAGAATTTTTGCATTTCACAATTGTACTACGTAGGGGGAAGCAATTTTTTGATGAGAGGAAAGTGCCGTGTGATGAAGACAAGTAGTTGACAGCATTGAGTGACATTAAAGCTAGAGGATGGAAGGACAGTGGGTGTGAGGTAAAAATGCCTAGAAGGCGAGGAGGAGTTTTGGATTTTTATGATTAACTATTTGCTCGTGATTTCTCAATTCAACTAAAATGTTTAGTTGTGATATGAAATCATGCTAAGCGATCTAAAATTGCTTCAAATTTGAGCAACATGGCTTGCCATCACTCAATGGATCTACAATCCCGTCAGCCGACATTACTTAACATCCTATCAATTTATTCAAAATGTCATCAAATGTTTTCGCTTGACTTGACATGACATGAAATGAAAATAATTGATTAAAAATCCTATTAAATCACATCATATAAAAAATATAAGACCACATCATTCCATCTAAAATCCCAGTAACTAATATCGTATCGTATTGTATATTCCAAAATGTGACATCGATTGATCTAAATTTCAATTAAATGACATCGCATGACAAGATATGATATTACATCAATTGACTTAAACTGGATCAAATGGCATCATTATATTAATATTATTTATTTTATATCATTGTTATACATGAAATCACAGCAATTGTTCTATATATTGTTGAAATGGCATCGTTTGATACGACGTAAAATCGTAACAATTGATTTAAAACCTCATTAAACGATTTCGTATGATATCACATTAAAGCACATTAATTCACAATAAAATCCATCAAATGATGTCGCATGGCATGACAGTAGATTCATGAATTGACTTGAAATCCGATCACGTGATATCGGATGTTGTCACATCAAGCCACATCAATTGATTATAAGTCCGATTAAATTATGTCGTAAGATATGTTCAGATATCATATTAGTGGATTTGAAATTTCATCAAATAACATCGCATAACATTACATGCAATCACATCAATTGATCTAAAATCTAATCATATGCTATAGGAATTGCATGAAAAATCATTATATCTCACAATGAAATCATATCAGTTTTTATAAAATTCCAGGAAATAACACAAAAAAAAAAAAAAATTGTAATAAAAATAATTCCATAAAATAGCGCGAAGTCACATCAACTGATCTAAAGTCCCATCATATGATATGGGATGTCGTCCCAGAAAATCACATCATTTGATTATGAGTCCCATTAAATGACATTTTAAGATGTGTGTGCCCAAAAATCACATCAGCTTATTTAAAATTCCATCCAACGGCATCGCATAACAGTCTATCAGACCTCATCTAGATCATATGAACTCTTAAAATTGTGTGGTATCTCACCACATCAATTGATCTATGAACTCGCCCAGTAATATCACACATCATCGCATGACATAACAAAATCAGAAAAAATAATTTAAAAGCTTATGAAATGAATAAAACCACCTAATTGATGAATCTAAAATTCCATCATATTTCATAAAGCGACGTCACATCTCAACGAAAAATGAAAATATTACACAATCCCTTGGCATTACGCCACATCACATCTTATAATATTACATCGCATAATCGCATGGCATTAATCGCATCACATTGTAATGTACCGCTTCATATTATCATAAGCTTTAACATGACAACGTCAAAACATACCGTAGGGTAATCTTTGATCATCGTATCACATCACGTCGTAGCATCACATCACGTCTTAGCTCGTCAAAATAAGTATTACTAAATATTACACTAGACGACGAGTTTATTGGATAAAACAAAATCAGAAGGGCTTTCAATCTTTCTACCTTCTACTAAGAGGAATTGAATATTTTGATCCTTTAGAAGACATTACTTAATATCATTTCGTGTTTGCTGGACCAACAGCAATAAAGTCTAACCCAGCGGTTGTGATTTTCAGATTTTCAGGTCTATCATATACATACTTCTAGTAGGACCACTTACTATGGAAACCTATAAAGAAGCAGGGCTCATTTAAATGTTAGGATGCTTTTATTGTAGTTAAGAGTGGAAGTTTTGTATAGCAATCGCTTTGCATTATGCGACGCTGGTACATTTTCCGAAGTTTTCGATGACATTTCTTCAACTCACGAACTCACGTCAAATATCTTATGCCGTTCATTAATTGTTCTTCAGTTATTGGTATGGACCTTTTCTTCCAATAGACTACAAATCCAACGGCGTCAAATCCTGGCCATGATCCTCGTAGGCAATTCACCCATTCTAGTGCTACTCGGAGAGACTCGTATTCATATCCGGCAAAGGATTATCACTTCAGTAGCATGCACAAAAAATTCACGAGGAATATTTTACGCTTTAAACAACAACAGTCACTTTTTCGGGCTACCTCCACATGAAGTCTCATCATTTCGGTAATGGATTTTCAGTGCTCTATAATTTTCTATTTACGTGACAGCTGTCCAACAGAGTGCCAATTAATTTAAAATATGTGGTCTTAATTGGATGTGAAATACTTAACTTAGGCATGGGATTCTTAACTTTATTGAAGTGCCGTGGGGGTCTCAGCACCAGTCTAACTCTATTCAGTTATTTAGGTGCTAAATTATTCAGCATAACTACACACATTTGTGCTGACGACATCTTGCAAAAAGTCAAAAAATATATCAGCAACTCCATTTAACTTTTTAAATCTTCTTCACTATGAACAGATGTAGGGTTCATTGTGCTACCTTCCTGGTCTGTCAAATTGATGAATTGTAGCCCAGCCTCAGTATTGCATAGAAAATCTATTCATTATTTGCCTTTCAACCAACTTAATTAAATTACTTTAAGGCAATATTTTTTTATGTGGCATCTGGGTTTTGACTGTTGCATTCTCCGCCGTATTTAGTATAGTCTGCACTTTAATTCTGCTGTCTTTATTTTTTCATGCTTCCATTTGACGGCAAACAGTTTGTCATTAATACGATTTCCCTCAACTCAGCCGCTCTGGATAATATTCCTTTGCTTTCCAGCGATTCCGAGGAGGATGTGGCATCACGAGTCATTCTGGTTGTAGTGGCTTTTCAACACGTCGCAATGCGTCACATCACACACACAGGTGGTAGACGCACAAAAAGGCTAACCCACATGCAAGGACAAACGTACATACAGACATGAAATAAAGGACAAATGTGACTTCATGCGTATATATGGATGTAAATATGAATGACTGTATGTATAATTATGTATATATGCATGTATGTTTGTATGTACTGCAAATGTTGACAGCCTAGACGAAAAAGGAATACCCTTCACGCAATATGGTGGACATTTTCTGTAGTGATTTCAGGATTTATATGGCTTCTCAGGAATATTTTGAATTTTTTTATAAAATAAATGTTGACGCAAATATAGTAAGTATGAATTATTGTATTCGAGTCCTTTTTTCATTTATTAAAGTTTATTCTTCTTCTTCTTTACAGGCGCAGTAACTTCTAAATGTATTTGGATGTGTTCAGCAAACCTCAACAACCACTTCTTTCTCTTACTAACCGGCACCAATTAGAAACCCCAAGTAAAGTCCAACCATTCTCTGCTTGGTTTTTCTAAAGCAATTTCTAAGTTCACAATCTTTATCTGATCATACGCTTCACCTTATCTCTTATTACATGAACTCGCAGCAAATGAACAGATAACACATCAACTGAATTGGAATCCCATGTTCTCATATTTCTAGCATTGATACTATATCAATTGATCTAAAATGTTATAAGGTAACATCACATAATCTAAAACTCGGTCAAAAGACATAAATTTTTGTCCTATGTGAAATGTGCAAAATTTCATCAATTAATCTAAAATTCCTTCAAATCACATTGCATGACATGGAATAAAATCGGAGCAGTTAATCTAACAACCATTCTACTGATTTAAAACCCAATCAGTTAACAACGTGAGATCTAAAATTGCATCATATGACATCGCTTGAATTGACAAGAAATCACATCGACTAATCTAAAAATGCATGAAATCATATCGAATCACGTCACATGATATTATATATAACTCCACATCACATCAGATGACATGACATGCTATTGACTGAAATCTCATAATTGATATGAAAACCCATTAAAAGATGTCACATGAATCCACATCAACTGACATAAAATTATATCAAACGACACATCACGACTTACACAAATTTACATCATGTGATATATAATTTCAGCAAATCACATTACACGACAAGATAAAAAATCACATCAAATCTTTTAAAATCATGTCAATTGTATCGAATGC